>KB445809.1:375421-579434 GCA_000320605.2 Gelatoporia subvermispora B
GTGCACCATGCACAGTGCCCACGTGCACAATGCACAATCGCATTGTGCAGTGCGACACGCACGCATAGCGAGCATGTGTGCATAGCGCTGCGCCGCACCCCGCTTCGCTGCCTCTTCTTTCCCCTCGATGTCCACTGCCATCTCCTTCACTCACTGCACTCATACATCACACATGTCATCCGTACCCGTGGCGTCCGTATTCAGTTATGCAAACATTTAGATGGTGAATCAAACAACTGCCCCACTCCACATATTCTTGCCTTCGACACGGATGCAGCAAAGCTGGCTTCGAGTCGTGAGGGATTATATAAGCGCCATCCCTTCCCTCATTCGGGCGATGACCTCATAGGTCCGACACCCTCCCGTCCTCGTCGTCACTTAAAGCGAGGTCTGTCTTGTCACCAAAGATGTTCTCCCCTTCTTCCTTACCCCCATGTCTCCCTAATGGATGCCTCTCATTATTGCTATGTGCTTACTATATCGATATGCAGTGGTCCGTGAGTTATTCCCTCGACAAATGCTCGCCCTTCCTCATGCAGTAGCAGGAGGCATTACACCAGAACGCGTATACAATCCGTACCTACATCGGTACACTGAATTCAGGTGCCGTGGATGCAAGGTATATGTATTATTTAACAACTAGAACACCGCTAACGGTGCAATCATTAGGAGAGCGACGTGCTATATGCGCAAGTGGCCAGGAGCAGAAGGATGGAAGGCATGAGGCGATGCCCGAGGATGGTGGACAAGGACCTAATCCAGGGCGGGTAGCGAGCAATGGGTAGCGTGCGGCGGGCGGTCGTTGGCGGGTGACAGGGCGGAACAGGGGTAGAGTAATCACGTGTACAACGATTTAAATCGAATAAAATCGAGTCAAATCGAGGAAATCAATCGCGAGAGCAATGCCGTGCACAGAGCAGCAAGCAATTATAATTAACTAGGTGCGAGATAGATCCTACTAGATTTACTCGATGTGACTCGATATCTACTCTATTTAACTGGATATGTAACTAGTTAGATCTGAAATAGTACCGTGGGGGCGAGTTAAAAGAGTGGGACTGGAGGGAAAGGACGAGTATCGTGATGGCTATGCTGCATGCCGCAAACCAAATCATGAAGTAGGGAATCGTGACCTTCCACCTGCGATCGTAGATGGCCCAGAATCGATATACCTGCATTATCTGAGTCCCACCCTGAAGGAAGGAGTATAGTGCTTACCAACATCGCGTCTCCTATGATGGGCTGGAGGATGATGCACAAATCCTTCCGATCCCAGTCGAATTGAGGTCTCTGAAGCAACTCGGCCAAATATAAAGTACCTGTACAACGTTCATCCAAAACGATAAGTCGAGGAACAGGGAAGTGTCTCCATTTTTGAGAACAAAGACCCGATTGTTCATTGCTAGGTACGTGCAAGCGTTGATGACACCGATGATCCCCATCGCTACAGTGACTGCGATGAGGATCCAGTTACGCTTGCGGTCCAAATTACCGTCTTTGAGCAGCTGGATGCATAATGAGGTACAGAAAGTGATAAGGTGAATACCAAGCAAGATGTTTGTAAGGAACGATCCTATCAACCGAGCTGTCCCAACTGACAAAGCCATAATGACTACCAGCTGGAAGAGGAGGATATGACGAGGTGCCTTTGAGATGATATCAGCGGGGCGCACCTGGAACTAAGAAGCACCACTGTTCTCCTGCGCACCAAAGATCAATACGGGAAGTGGGGACCCAGCGCTAAACGGACAGAGTACGTAGAGGACGTCGCGACGAGGGCGAGCTCTCGAAAGCTCACTGGGAGTGAGGATATATATGTATATCCTGGTGTCAAGATATAGGTCTGGCTATCAACATGGTAGACCACACTGACTTGTCAATCTTGTCCTAGGGTGAAGGTCGGCAGATCGACAGGGAATTGATTGCAATCACAATAAAACCTGGTTGTTGAGTGCAGGACCACTGGACGGTTGCAGATGCAAAGAATTTCGACGAAAGATGGACAGTATTTCACACAACCTAGAGGAAGCTGTTATCGAAACGTCATCGCAATCAAGACAATGTGAGAAGATGTCCGACAACTCACATGACTTCGAGATCGCGTCGCCTCTCCGTGTCATTCAATTGATTCGCAGCCATGTAGAGATATCGATGGATGCTACAGCGGTGTAGCGCAGTTGCCCCCAATGTACCACGATATGATTCACTGTAAACAGGAGGTTCTGTGAGTATCCGAACCTGAGGAGTCTCCGCTCAGCGGTTCACATGATCTCATAAATGCTTCTGTCCGTGCTTCGCGGCCTCACATCAACAATCGCTCGACGGACGGCATCAGTCCAATGGGTACCGCCGAACTTCGCGGTTATGGCATCGAATACAGAGATGTGAGTGGTTCAGGCGCAGCGGGAGAGGAGCCTTCCACTGCGGGGGGAATACGCTCTCACGGCGTTGCGGCACGAGAGCATAGACAATCTGGGCTGGGAAAGTCTGGTGCCGCAGATAACAGCCACGTAGCCTCTGAAGCGAGGATCAGGTTGCAGCGTGGGGCGCACGACCTTCTGATCCTGGAACCACAGACTCGCGCGTGCGTGCCATGGATCAGAATCGCAGTGAACTCACAAATGTCGTTCACTTATAAGTGTTCGGGAACGAGTGTATCGATTGCGATACTATATCGACGGCGAGGACAACCCATGAAACACGTCACGAAAGTGCTTAGTCACTTCATTGACGTGATTCGCTCATCCGGATGGGGAACTGGAACCCGTACCGCCGTGACATTTGGATTCTCCGTCCCCGCATCGAGGTCGCACAGCCCGTCCGAGTGCACGACGACGATCGCGTTGTTCACTTCCCCGACCGCATCGATCAGGCTGTCTGCATTATGCCATACCGTGAGGTTGTTCCCATCGTCCTCGTCGCCGTCCTCGCCGACGGACTGCTCACACGGGTCTGCATCCACAAACACAATCTGCAGGCACATCTCGTCTTAGCTGCATCATAAATCAGGGAGAATCACGCACCACAGTCTCGTACCCAGGCGCCGGTCATGTCAAAATACAAGAACCGCCAGTTCACATCAGTCCCATCCTGTATCGTGCGGCCCTGGATTGCATCCACCCGCGAAGTAAAATATAGGAAGTTCACCATGCGCCAGTCATAGCCCATGGCCAGGATCCCGTCATCTGCGATGCGGTCGGTGAATCCGTTCGTGCTCATCGTCGCGTCCGCTGCGTCCGAGCCTAGAAAAGGGAAATTCGAGCAGTCATCACGCAATGAGGGTTGAATCAAAAATTCGAAAGCAACGTTCAAATGTGGAGTTAGGAACAATTTTTCGAGAGTGTCAGAGAGAGAAAGAGGATGCACCGACGTAGCGACGTTCTTGGGCTTGTTGAGCGGGAGTGCACCATAATCTTGAGCAATGCCGTGCTAATCTGACGCGTGGTCATCCTGCACGCCAACATGCTGGTTCGTCGCCGAATCCTTGTTGAACGTGTGCTCGTAACGGCAAGAAGGGCAGCATGCGTGCAGAGATAGGGCGCGAGCTGCATGACCGACCAGCATGTGCGGCGCGACGCATCTAGAGACAGCGAGCAGAACGACGAGCTTCTGGGTTATCCTTCGGCACTTGTGCGGAGGCCTAAGGTTGAATGAAGGGCACGCTGGCCCAATACGTGACACGGGAAGCTTTGTGCAATTCTTCCTACGCTCCTTCGGTGGGCAAAGCAGAGCGGAGCACTTCTGCAGAATGCCGGGAGAACTTAGCTTCGCATTCGCGCCGTCATTTGCCACCTCAACATTTCAGCCACCTGCGTCGCCCGGTATATTGGCTGCTGCAGCTTCGGGACCTTATAGCTACTCGCGAGACCACTCGTGCGCCCGGCACATTGGCTGCACTCGGGGTGTACTTGGGTGACCGGTCTCTATGCCGCCCAGCTAGCTGTGAAACGTCCGCCGACAGATATGGGAGGTAACTAACTCAGAGACACGTACATCCTACCACCAAGTTCAGGATTTCCTTCTTATCCTGACACAGGTATCGTGTGTGGCATATATATGAGGCCAGACCGTCTGTAGGGCGTGAGGAGGAGGTCTGATTCTTTCGGACACGTCACGGGAGACGCGCGTGCGCCCGCATCCGGTGGACAGGCGCTACTCTCGACCCCGACAGCCCTGACGAGCGGCAAGTCCCCAGACCTGCTCTGCAGAGAAGCCTTGGCGTTCCTCAGCGAGCCGACTCGAGCTGTCTGAGTGTGCCCTTGGCCGCTCTGCTGCAACCACAGGATGTCTGCGCGCCGCCACCGGTATATGTTTACTCTCTTATCACTTCGCCCCCAACTCACGAATCAGGCAATCAGAAGCAGGATGGCCTAGGTTCTGGTCGGGCGACTACCGGCTCTACCAAGGGTAACCCTTCTCTTCTCGCTATAGTGCGAAGCCACGCATTGCATGTCGATACTTTTGCGACCGCCATGTGGCTCTTGCGAGCGGCTCAATCTCGTTCAGCGTATTCAGTGCACCTACCTTCCTCGCTTCACCACGTCATCGTTCCTCCGGCAGCTTACAACGCCAGACGTATACTGCATCGGTGTGCTCAGACACATCATACCAGGAACAATATCACACGAAGAGCTCCAGAATTTGAGTATGCGCAAACAGATACTAGGCGCAAGATTACACCCACTTAACCATCTTATCCTCATGGTCATTGGACTGTGTTCTGCAGAATACGGATCTGATTACGCCAGACGTGACATGCCGTCGCAATCCTGTCAGGATGACTTGTTCGAATATCCTCCAACGCAAACGTGCTCGGGTCAGAAGAAGACGTGGTGTTCCCCAAGGACAACCCGTAGGCAACGCGGGCGAGGATCAGGTTGAAGGCTGTCCCCGCCGCCTGCACGATGGCATGAAGTTTCGGAATGTCATTGACTACGCTCTGGATGCGGAATTGGAACGATACCTTGCACGCACAGTCGCACACTGACTACTCGAGAGCTGCAACGTGCTTGTTTCTAGCAACTGAGCCCAAGATCATCGCAACTGGGGTTGCTGGTATACATCGTCCTATTGAATCCTGTCATATGAATGATTCTCGTTACACGCAATCAAGGTGTTCCGGTCACATCAATCCTCCAGTGAACTGCTGAGGACTATGCTCCACGAGCTCGTCTGCTCTGTTCCCCTGTGCCATCAGCCCTCGTAGTACCTCTCCTATGAGTAGCTCCCATGACAGGCAGAGCGGAAGCAGTCATTGAGTATCCTAGGTTTCGCCATCAGTACCGGTGATATCTGTATTCTGCGAGACGTATGTCCGAGCGACACGGAGGTCGTGGCCCTCGGAGGTCCTTCCAGCATGCCCCATCTGTGCGGTCCCAGAGCGAACGTGCGTGAATTGGACGAAGGCAAGCTGTCGTCCTCAAAAGTCAATCCGTAGCTCACGCAAGTATAATTAGGTTGAATACTAAAACTGCCGCCTGCATGAATCGATGCGTAATCTCCGCATGTGGAGGACGATGGTGGAGATACGAGAGAGTGGTGGTCGTATGTTTAGCGTCAATTTGCCGGCTGTCCCGAGCGCCACGTGCATTCACTCGCCTTGTTAGCGGGTTTCTTTCCACCGACGCTGCTGCAGCTTCGAAATCTCCGATATCAACTGTTGCGCGTACACTTGGAGTCAGTACCCTCATGAAAACAATTAGCACGATTCATGCAGGCGTATGCGTGTCATGTATCCTACACGATAGGTCACTGTAGGACTTCTCAAAACTAATCACCAGAACACATGAGCCGGCAAATGCCATTGCGTGATCCTGTTCAGTATTGTCGCTGATTACATAGGGAACTTCAAGACTAGGCCAACCTCTTTGGATGTACATAGTAAGGAACTTTGTGCTCTAAGACTAGGGATCTGATCTACAACACCGCCGTACGTCCAGGGTAAAGCACCAATCACTTTACCGCCATGGTCTCTTCGTCGTTGGTCTCGGTGTTCTGTGAAATGTGGATTTGAACAGGACTAACGCCACATTCAACAGAAACCCCGTGAGCTCGGCTCGTTCGAATAGTCTGCAGGGAAAATGCATGTGGAATGGACACAGGTACATTGGCATCTCCTATTGCCTTCTGAGAGCTGACACGGATAATGATCAGGTTGAAGGCAATCCCAGTCACTTGCACGAGCTACAGCGATACGTCAAGAGGTAAGCTCCTGCTCTCTAGCTAGCCTAGTTTAATTGACTCACCGCTCCAGCAGCGATGAAGTCAAAATTGTTCTTTGATACAGTTGCTCCGAGCAAGATGATTGCCGTAGAGGTGTAGAGCATACCAGACTCGATGATTATGCGCATAAAGGATGACAATGTATGTTGGCCTATGATGTAAGGCCGAAGTTCGCGTGTAATCCTCCAAAGCCGGTACGCAATCAGCGCTGTTGCAGTATCAGGATATGAACCAGTCAATGAATAACGAGTACATACAAGTCATCATGATGTTGTTTATCACTGTGAGCACGAGCGCTGCAGCAACGAATGGAGTAACATTCGACCCGTTGAGTCCACCCGAGAGGTTGGACTTGATCGTGAGGATGATGAAGGCAGTAGTGACAGACATCAAACCAGTCCAGATAAACGCAAACGGGATTATCGTTCTCCATCTGCGTCCGTATATGACCCACATACGATAAACCTGTCCTGACAGTGAATACGCTAGTGCAACACATGGGTACAAACTCACCAGCATTGCATCCCCAATCAGCGGCTGGATAACGACGTTCAGGTCCTGGAAGTGTGAGATGCTCTGAGAATATACATACACAAGCTTAGAGAAACCTTTTACCTCGATGATGTTAATCCAATAGGACAAATCCGTGAACAGGGAAGTGTCTCCGCCGGTTACAGCAAAGACCTGGTTGCTTAGTGCGAGGTCTATTCCCGCATTCAACATCCCGATGATGCCCATGACGAGCGTGACTGCCACGAGAAGCCAATTTGGCTTCCTATTCGTGCTTTGGTTCGTAATTAACTGTATCCACAGGGACTTGAAGAACGTGACAAGATGGATTCCTAAAAGTAAATCTTCGAAAAAGATTTCCACAAGCCGCGATGTCGACAGAGAAATCATATCCGAGGAACCTCGACCTGAAATATGAATATATGTATGCGGAAAAAAATAATGATACACACCTACGAATTGTGCTGTGAGGTCTTGTTCAATGTTCAGGGTTCGATTCCCTGAGGGGGGAGGGGGAAAGATGAACACTGATCAAGTGCTGAGAGACCTGGCGATGATTTGTTTATCACCTTCAAATAGCTCATCATCCTTCCAGACGCCCGCTGCTTGTAGTATACCGAGTACTTCACTAGCGTTGACAAGCCGGAGAAGCTATCAGATTGCGAACCTAGAATCTCACCTGTACGTTGCCTCGATCAGCGAACATCAGTCTTCATCCGAGAAATGAACTGAGCACCGCCCGCAAACGTGAAATGGATGTCTAGAGGGCGCCATGATTGCTACATGTAAACGAGTATACTCAATATTCTCGGCATGGGCGTGTCATCTGAGATGCTGAAAAACACGGTGAATGACCTCAGGCCCAGATCTTGACAAAATTAGAAAGATGGGGCACATGGACGTAATGTTCCGAAGCCGTCGAGGTCCAAATGCGATATGGTTTCTCTTCATGGCGAGGCATAAATATATTTGGCTGGGGTCATGGGGACAGAATTCAATTCGACAGATTGAAGAGAAGCAAAGACGTTGCGGTTCACAAGGCACCGAATGATGTCCATCAAGATTGCGACTCACAACGTGAAATATCGGTGATCTGACCAGATAAGCTCCGGAAGGACACAGACTCGACAAATTGAGGAAGAGGTTCGATGCAGCCCAGATCTCAGGCAGCTACTCGCGTTGCACATGAGATGGTAGCGGTGAAAGCAGACGTTGCTGCCTAGTTCGAATCTGCTCTTCAAGTGTCTGTAAGGGAATACTGTCATGTAGGCCGCTTCAGGACGCTCGTCTTACGAGACTCGCTAATATCGGGGAGAGGGACAATCGTTCGAACGAGTAGTTTCCGTGAATGAGGTGAAGTGGCAGATATTATATTGGAAAAGGATGACCCGTTCCATGCGTCATCGCACGTTCGTCTGCCAAAGAAGACGTTCGAGCTTAACAAGCGGGGCCAGATCTGTCATGCGACGTAGTCTATTCGGATCCGCCAGTAACACATTTTTTTACCAAGCACATCGCGGCACTCACTCAGGAATAGATTCAAACCAACGCTCCATGGGCTTCCGCGGACTGAAATGTATCAAGGCAGCAAGACCGGGCCTAACGTGATGCCGCAGTATGTGTAGCGTTTTGGGACCGGCTTCTGCAGGGGCAAGTGTTCAAACTATGAGATATCAATACGGATGTAATGGGTGATGGTTGTGCTTGTCCAACAGTAATAGAAGGGGCGGAGGAAATTGATGGACCTTCTTTAGAACTGAGCGAGCACTAAGCACCGGGGTAGACGGTGTAGCACATCTGTGTGAGTGACGTTGGAGCAGATGAGCTGGAGAGACCTGATAAGGCGACGCATCAAGCTCCTTGCTGAAGCCTATCCACTACGCTAAAATCAGTAGTGAATTGATGGACTCCAGTTTTCGACATCTTTGGAGCCTGGTGGAGTATTTCGATGTATTCCTGAATGTTGCCTCTTACCTTAGCCGTCTCGGGTACAGTGTCACGTGTCTGCTGTGGCAATGAAGACATGGATTCGATAAAAGCTTCGTTAGTCAGTAGAAGAGAGCGTTGAGTCAACTCAGGTATCGTACTGGAGAGGAAACTGAGACACATCAACACGTCTCGATAGCACACAGTCACTTCACGGGCATAGAACCTTCATCCGGATCCGAGTCTCGAGACATGTGCAACTGGACGGGATGGATAACACCTCTCGCAGTGTTCATACCACGCTCGCTTGAAGCCAGCGTATCGAGAACAAAAGCGCTTGGACCGGTCTTCGACGTTCCAACATCATCGGGCGATGAGCTCTGGTTAAGACGAATGATGACTAAATTGAAGGCGATGGCCGTGACTTGAACAATCTACATGGATTTAGTTTAGGCGGCGACGCACATCAGTACAATGAATACCTAGCCGAAGGCCATAGCAGATAATCGAGACTGACCACTCCGCCGAAGACGTAGTCTGAACTGTTCTGCGAGACTGTGGTGCCCAGGAAGACGATTGCTGTGAGCGTGTATAGCAATCCAGAGTCGATGATGATCCGCATGACTACCAGAAGACGGTGGCGGCCAACGACTTGCGCACGTGTCACTCGTGTGATCTTCCACAGACGGAAAACGATGAGGCCTTTGGGCGACCAGTTTTCAGGAGCGTAGTTCGATTGGTCTGAGCGTCGCAGAGCTGCGAAACTAAGACGTACCTGTTGTGATGATGTTATTGATCACCGTTAGAATGAGGGCAGCACCGATGAATGGCGCAAACTGCGGACTGTTGAACCCGGATGGAGAATGAGATTTGATGGAGAGTACAATGATCGTAATGGCGAGGCTGCATGCTGCAAGCCAGATGACGAAATAGGGAATGGTGACCTTCCATCTCCGGCCGTAGATGGCCCAGAAGCGATATACCTGTTGTGTGTGAGCGGCGCCGTGGAGAGCAGCATTTTCTTACCAGCATGGCGTCTCCTATCATTGGCTGAAGTATCATACATAAGTCCTTGCGCAATCAATCGAATCAACATGTCCAATCATACAGCGAGACAGACTTACCTGCACAACATTCATCCAATAAGATAGATCGGTGAATAGAGAGGTATCTCCGCTGGTAACGACAAAGACTCGATTGTTGAGTGCTAAATCGGTGCAGGCATTGAGGATTCCGATGGCTCCCATTGTCAGTGTGACCGCGATGAGGATCCGATTAGGTTTGCGGCCTGGGCCACGCTCCCTGAATAGCTGGATCCACAACGAATTAAAGAACGTAATGAGGTGCATGCCCAGCAGGATGTCTGTAACAAATAGTCCTATGAGCCGAGCTGTTCCCACCGTCAAGCCCATTGTGACTGTAGCAAACAACAATCAGCACGCATCGCTAGAGAGATGTACTTAAGTCCCACCAAAGAACTAAGGTGTAGAAATGGCAAAGCTCCTGATTGAACGTCTCACTAGTTCGCGGAATGCGAGAAATATGGAGCTAGAGGAACCATTCGAGGATATGCTCATCTGAACAAACATATACCGCTTCGCTGGTATTGAGTGGACAGAAGCAAATAGTGGAGATGACACTGAGAGGAATACTGCGGTCTGCGCCAACTTGTCAAACCTGCTTCAAAATGAATGCAGAGTGACAAGTAAGCCGCAGGAGCTCCACATGATGAACCTTGTAAGTTTGACGGATGTTCACATGCCTGTCATGAGCGTCACTCGGGGAACCGCGCTGGTGAACGGGCAGCACTCAATAACTGTCATCAAGAGTCGAGCGTGCTGGAATGTCACAAGAGGATTGTGCCGCAATCGATGCGAGGGCGGTGCGGCAGCGTCGCTTGACGTGCACTGTCATATGAAACTCTACAAACACGGGGATCTGTGAGATATCCAAACCTAGGAAATCTCTGCTCAGCAACTCACAAGATTTACAGATGCTTCTGTCCGCGCTTCGCGGCCTCAAATTGACAATTGCTCGACGGACGGCATCAGTCCATGGGTACCGGCGCGCTTCGCGCTGTGGCATCGAATACAGAGATGTGAGGGTCCCACGCGCAGCGAGAGAGGAACCTTCCACTGCGGAGAGAATGGTCTCACGGTGTGCGCAGATCCTGTGTGGCGTGGGAGCACAGACAACCTGGATGTAACCCCTGAGCGACTTGGGTCTTAATGTAACATTGTATATAGAACCGCCGAGCCCTGGTGTCGTAGATAACAGCCCGTGGCCTGTGGAGTAGGTCAGAATGAGGGGTAGGGTGCATGCCTCTCTGTTGCTGGAGCCGCAACATCGCGTGTGTGTATTGTGAGTCAGCGTCGTAAATCAGAATATGTCTATCACTTGGACAGGGTGAAAAATGAGGGTATCGATTCCCTCATTATACCGACGGCGATATTAAGTATTGAGACTGGTTAGGGAAGGGCCCGGTCACTTCACTGCCACAATTACGTCATCCAGAAAGGAGTCTCCAGAGAGATGTAAGTGAAGAGGATGGACTGCACCCGCCACAAGTACGGTACTACGCTGGCCCGAGGAAAGTGTATCCAAGACGATGGCGCTTGGAAGAGTTCGCGAGACTCCGATACGGTCTGGCTCTGAGCGCTGGTTCAACCGTATAATGATTAGATCAAATAAAAAAGCAGTCACTTGAGCAGTCTAGATGGTCATGGGCGCAAAAGATCATTAGCTCAGACAAATGTCGAAGAAAGCGGACTGACCACTGGGCCAATCACATTGTCTGCACGGTGTGTGATACTGCTGTCCCGAGGAAGGCATTTGCTGTAAGCGTGTACAGCAATTCAGAGTCGATGATGATGCGCATGACCAAGACAGGACGGTGTCGGCCAACAACGTGCTTCTGAGTCACGCGAGTAACTTTTTACAGACGATATACGATCAGACCTGTTCAATAATCAGTAGGGGAAACGCAGCATCGTCGAATACCGACATGTGAGCTCCAAGACGCACTTGTTGTGATGATGTTATTGACCACTGTTAACACAAGCGCGGCTCCGATGAATGGCGCGATCTGCGGACTATTGAAACCAGAGGGAGAGTGGGACTGGAGGGAAAGGACGAGTATCGTAATGGCTATGCTGCATGCCGCAAACCAAATCATGAAGTAGGGAATCGTGACCTTCCACCTGCGGTCATAGATGGCCCAGGATCGATATACCTGCATTACCTGAGTCCCACCCTGAAGGAAGGAGTATAGTACTTACCAACATCGCGTCTCCTATGGAGGGCTGAAGGATGATGTATAAATCCTTTCGAGTCTAGTTAAATTGGGGTCTGCAACGACCCGACAAAATGTGAAGTACCTGTACAGCGTTCATCCAACACGATAGGTCGAGGAACAGCGAAATGTTTCCATTTTTGTGAACAAAGACCCGATCATTGAGTGCTAGGTACGTGCAAGCGTTGATGAAACCGATGATTCCCATCGACACAGTAACCGCGATGAGTATCCAGTCTCGCTTGTGGTCTGGACCGCGGTCTTTGGACAACTGAATCCACAACGAGATACAGAAATTGATGAGGTGAATGCCAAGCAGGATATTTGTAAGGAACGATCATATCAACCGAGCTGTCACAACTGACAAAGCCATAACAACTGGAAGAAGAGGATATGAAGGAGTCTCCTCGAGATGGTGCAAGCGAGGCGTACCTGAAAGCAAGGTATGATTATAAGAAGCGATGCCGTTCTCCTATACTGAAGAGCTGTAGTGCGGACCCAGCGCTACACTAACAGAGTACGGAGGGGACGTCGAGATGTGCAGGAGCTCTCGAAGGTTCACCAGGATTGAAGATATATATACCCTGGTGTCAAGATATAGGTCTAGCTATGAATATGGCAGACCACACTGACTTGGCGATCTTGCCCGAGGGTGAAAGCCAGCAGGTTGGCAGGCCGGTGACTCAAATCACAATGAATCTTGGTTCGTGAGTGCAGAACTATTGGACAGTTCCAAAGACTAAGAATATCAATGAACGATGGACAGCAATTTACAAAAACTAGAGACTGTTACCAAGACATCATCGCAATCAAGACAATGTGAGAAGATGTCCGACAACTCACATGACTTCGAGATCACGTCGCCTCCCTGTTATTCGATGGACTTGCGGCCACTTAGTAACAGCGGTGCAGCACTGTTGCTTCCAATGCGCCACAATGTGATCCACTACAAACGGAAGGATCTGTAAGTACCCGAACCTGAGAGGACGCTCAGCAGCTCACATGATCTTATTTATGATGCGGTCCGTGCTAAGCCGGGCTCAACTCGACAACCGCTCGACAGGCGACATCAGTCCATGGGTACCGGCGAGCTTCCCGGTGTGGCATCGAATGCGGAGATGTGAGGGGCCCATGTGCAGCGGAAGGTCAATCTTAAATTGCGGGGAGAATACGCTGTCACGGCGTGTGCAAATCCTGTGCGGCATGGGAGCATAAACAACCCGGATACGATCCCTGAGCGATTAGGCGTTTGATGTAATAAGAACCGCCGACGCCTGTGTCGCATATAAAGGCCTGTGGCCCCTGTAGCGAGGGGGGCCGGATAAAGGCGGGGTGCGTGACTATCTGATCCTGGAAGCACGTCCTCGCTTGTGTGTACCGTCATGGTTCAGAATGTGACTCCCACTCGGGTGCTTTGAGTTTATCGATTCAGATGTGATATCGATCGTGAGTGCAGGTATCGAAACACATTGCGAAAGTGCTCAGTCACTTCGTTGGCGCTATTCGCTCGTTGGATAGGGATCCCGAGAAACGTGCAAGTGAAGAGGGTGGATTATACCTACCACATGTGCGGTACCGCGCTCGCTCAAATCGAGTGTGTCCAACACGATGGCGGTTCGCTGAGTGGTTGGGACGCCAATATGGTCTGGTGTTGGGCGCTGATTTAACTGTATTATGATTAAATCGAATGCGATCGCAGTGACTTGTACAGTCTAGATGGACACAGACGTGAAGATTCGTCAGGGCTCCTGAAAGTCGAAGAAACCGGACTCACAACTGGGCCGATCACATAGTCTGCACTGGTCTGTGAGACTATTGTCCCGAGATAAACGGCTGCCGTAAGGGTGTACAACAATCCAGAGTCGATGATGATGTGCATGACCAATACAAGACGGTGTCGACTAATCACGTGCTTCTGAGTCACGCGAGTAACTTTCCATAGACGATATACGATCATACCTATTGAAGAGTCAGCAGGAACAAGGCAAAGCCATGGAATACTAAGAGGACATCAGGTTCAGGACGCACTTGTTGCGATTATGTTATTAACCACCGTTAACACAACCGTGGTTTCGATGAATGGTGCGTACTGCGGACTATTGAAACCGGGGGGAGAATGGGTCTGGAGCGAGAGAACAACTATTGTAACGGCTATGCTACATGCCGCAAGCCAGATCATGAAGTACGGGATGGTAACTTTCCACCTGCGATCGTGGATGGCCCAAAATCGATATACCTGTGTTATCTTAGCCACGCCCGGGTAGGAGCAGCGTAATGCTCACCAACATGGCGTCCCCTATTACAGGCTGGAGGAAGATGCATATATCCTTCAAATACCAGGTGGATTGAGCTTCTGGAAACACTCGACAAGATATCGAATACCTGTACAACGTTCATCCAAATAGATAGGTCAAGGAACAAGGCAGGATCTCCGTTTTCGAGAACCAAGACCCGCTTATTGAGTGCTAAATACATGCAAGCGTTGATGACACCGATAATCCCCATCGAGAAAGTGACCGCGATGAGGATCCAGTTAGGTTTGCGGCCTGGATCGCGATCTTTGAACAACTGGATCCACAATGAAGTACAGAAAGTGATGAACTGGATGCCAAGTAGAATGTTTGTAAGGAAAGATCCCATCAACCGAGCTGTCCCAACTGACAAAGCCATAATGGCTGGAAGAGGATTTCAAGGCTTTTCTTCGAGATGATGCAAGCGGGGCGGTCCTAAAAGCAAGCTACTGGTCTCCTGCACCAAACGCCAAGATGGGATAGCTGTAGTGTGGACGTAGCGCTGAGCTGGAGAGATTGGCAATGCCGTAGAAGACGCCGCGATGTTGGGGAACCCTCTGACGCTATGTATGCCGGAAGATATCCATGCTCTGATATGAAGAGATGGGTCTGGCGGCAGATATGGCGCACCACGCCGACTTGTCGATCTTGTCCGACGGTGGAAGTCGGCAAATCGACAGGGTGGCGGTTGCTATGCACAATACCCGGGATCGCCAGGTGCAGAACTCACGGAATCGTGAGCAAAAATGGCGAGTGGGATTCAACGGATTTCTTGCAAGCCAGTCATTGGATCCAGAAAGGAGCTCGGTGGCTGCTTGTGGGAGAGCACCGATCGGACATCGGAAATGCGCGGAGTGAACACATTTCTGGCTCCGATCGGTCGGCGCCGAGCAACAGCCACAGCAGTCTGAGAGTGCCAAGCTCCTCAGAGTACGTATCGGTCCTGTCCATCCGACTGAAATGCAGAACACCCCACTTGACTTGCGCCATCCTGCGCGTCGACATCCCACACCCACGAACCATGCCACGACAGCGTGATACACACCGTCTAGCTCTCGCCCAGACCCGGAAGCACTTCCGCGAAGCCACGGAGAACCTACGATGCTCCGGTCAGGTCCGGCGAGTGCAAGTACAGCTGCAGAATCTGTGCGATAGCGGGGTGCCATTCGCTCTCCGTGTGCTTTGAAATCAGAAGAGAGTTTAGAAAAAACAGGAGGCGCCTCGCCTCCTGACCCAGTATCCTCTAGACCAAATCTCACCTCGAACGTGCGATCGTCTAGGGGAGACGCCCGGACAGGTTGAAGTCGGCATAGAGCACATCGATGAGTGCGTTGCTCGCCATAGTTACCGATATGACCTGCATTGTCCGACGCAAAGTTACATCAGACCTGCAGCGAGACCACACAGGACAGGAAGACCCACCGTGGCAACGTTTGGGTCCTTGATCCCCGCCTCGAGGTCAAGCAACCCGACCGAGTGCACGACGACGATCGTGTTATTCACCTCTGACTGTATTGATTAGTTTGTCCGCATCATGCCGCAGCGTGAGGTTGTTCCTATCGTCCACGTTGCCGTTCACGCCCGCGGACTTCTCACCCGAGTGTGCATCCACAATCACCATCTGCAGGCACATCTCGTCCTAGCTGCTTCGGAATATCAGGGAGAGTCACACACCGCAGTCTTGAACCCAGGCGCGCGTCGCGTCAAAATCCAAAATACACCAGTTCACACCCGTCCTGTCCTGCACCGTGCGGTCCTGGATTGCATCCACCGGCGTGATCTAATACGGGAAGTTCGCTATGCCCCAGCCATAGCCCATGGCCAGGATCCCGTCATCTCCGACGCGGTCAGTGAATCCGCTTGGGCCTATCGTCGTGTCCGCTGCATCCGGGCCTGTTGTTGCACAACAAAAATTGGATGGACAAATTACCAGACAGCGAGCAGCAACCGCACACTGAGAGTTGAATCGAAAAACTGTAACGACGTGGAGTTGGGAACAATCACGTGAGAGGGACGAAGAGGACGGACCGGTGATAGCGACGTTCTTGGGCTTGTCGAGCGGGAGCGGCCCATTGATCTTGAGCAACGCCGTGCCCACCGCGCCAATCTGACTCGTGGTCACCCTGTCTACCCTTCCAAGTGCTGGTTCATCGCCGCCGAGTCGTTGTTAAACGCGTGCTCGTGACGGTGAGAAGGGCAGCGAGCGTGCGGAGACAGGGCGAGAACTACATGAGACTAGTATCCGCGCCGCGGCGTGTCTGCTCGACGCAGCGAGCGGAACGGCGAGCTTCTGGAAGCGCAGCGCGCAGAGGACGAGGCAGCTCCACGCTGACCCAACACGTGACAAAGCAAGTTTCCTGTAATTCTGCTGCATGTTGAAGTCGCCTCAGGTCCATCGCAGGCAGCACGTACGGCGCGAAGCACGTCCACAGACGCGATCGCGCACATCGCGCCAATCCCCATTCCACATTGGGTGAGGGCCAGACGCTGCGGACCGACCCACGCACAGCCTCTCTTCGCAGCGAAGCTTGCTGTTGTACGGCTCTCGGACGTCTGCCCTCCTCCCTCGTTGCTGGCAGCACCCACCAGAAGTAACAAGCTCGCCCTGCCATTGACCACTACGACGATTCCTGCGCATCTTTGTGTCTCTCCTTTCGCACAGCATCTCGAACAGTGATCTCGGTCCGCAGACGGCCCCGTCTTCGCGGTCGCGCAGCACCTTGGATGCTGATCGCCGCCCGCAGGGTGCTAGGTACATGCAAATGTTGACAACGCCGATGACCACCATCGACAGTGACAGCGAGGAGAATTACGACCCAGGTCGCAATCTGAAGACAGATGTTTTCACAACGAGGCACAGAAAGCAATGAGGTGAATGCCAGGCAGGACGTTGTTAGGGAAGGAGCTGCATCAATGGCCAAAGCCATAATGACCGAAAGAAGACGGTGTGAGGGACTAGAAGATGATGGTATGCGGGACTGGAAGAATAGTGCTGCTCTCCTGCACTTAAGTCAAGACTCAAGACGGTATAGTCGTATTGTAGACCCAGCGCTCAGCTGATAGGAGGACGTAGAGGGTGCCGTGACGAGCAGGAGTCTCTAGGATTGAGTAGGCCAGAAGAGATATTAAGAGATAAGTTTGACGACAGGCGTTACAGACTACGTCGGGTTGTCAATCTTGTTCGAGGAGGAAAGCCGACAGCACTGTAATGCACCATGCACTTGTAGCGAGTGCACACCTAGTTGATGGTCGCAGCTGTGAGCTCACAGCGCTCACAGATGATTTGCCTGGAAGGAGTTCCGTTGAGAAATTTGGACAGCAGCTTTGAGAAACCGGTGCCTGAAGCCGAGGCTGTTTCCCGGAGGGCACCTGTCGGACACCGAAAATTCTGCCACCGCACCCGCTCGGAGTGACCATGATTAAGATGCCGATCGGGCAGCGCCGAGCAGTTATGAACGAATAGGAGTGGCCCTCTAGAGCGAGCTCGGTCTTTCTTCCGCTGACTCTGACCTCCCGAATCCCCATCGCGACTGTAACAAGACAATCCGCTCGTTCAAGAACAGAACCAGAACATGTGAAACGTCCCAGAAAGCTCGCGTACCTATCGGCTATGAGTAAGTCTAACCTAATTGTAGTTTCCCGCGCACTTTTTCAGACGTTTCACAGATTTAACTTTCATCTTGAACGAGCGGAATGGAAGTGCTTGTGGACATGTTCTCGGATTTCACTTATGCTCTTGTCGTCAGCGAGCATCATCGCAGATTTGAAAGAGGAAGCTTCGCGAAATTGAAGATTTACGGCGCTATGGTGCGCGACAATGGCAGCATGTTAAGGATCATCCTCTGGTCGTCGACAGGGCCGTTCGGCCACGACTGTGTTGCTGCACACGTTACTGCTCCTGATGACGATCTCAAAGCTTGAGCTCTCGTGATCTGCCAGCGATGCTTGCCTCGGAATGCCTCCAAAACATAGCTGCCAAGGCTTGGGCATCAACGCTGGTCTTCAGAATCGCGCGTGTGCCCAAAATCCCGCGCTCGACGCGGTACCTGTCGAAAGGTTCGCCGTCGGCAGTGATTCGGATGTTCGATCAGACCTTAGCAGGTCTGACCCTGTAACCCCTCCTAGGCGCGCCGCGCCAGTGTTTTCGTTGTCTAGATCGCTTGTTTCCTGCTTCGAGTCTAGTCTGCTTTGTTAGAGGGAAATACACAGCGCAGGTATCCTCCGTTGAGTACATTCTTCATAGATAGAGCTGAAATAGGCTTACGGCGCCGGACGCAGACTGAAGGGACAGGACGACTGTGCGTGCGATAGTGACGTGAGCTACTCACCCAGGGTCGCCTTCGTTTAATACGCGGGTTCCAACTTGAACAGGTGGCTATGCCCTTCATGTCTTCTGCGTGTTTTCCAAGAATGCTCATTAGTACAGTGGCTCATGATTGATTCTGTCCAGTCTGTGGAGTTAATGCGTCACTCCAGTATACGCACATGTCCAGCCGGACAGGTTCTTGCTTTCGTCCTCCGAAAGCTGCAATATCAGCTTGTGTCTCCTCAAAACGCACTCAATCTACAGCTACAGGTCGAATTTCGAATTTGTGACTGATTTCTATCTGCCGATGTAGCTCGGCAGTTTGAGTAGGCTCCTTTATGTAAAGAGATATGATACCCGATCGCCAATCGTCTCGACCGGCCACCGTGTGTGTTTCTCTCACTCTTGGTAGTGGACTAGATATCCTCTGCTGGCCATGCAAAGGATAGTTCTTCACGGACGAATATATACGGCCTCTGGTGGTCGACTGCGTCTTCATCGGCGGGGATCTAGAGTCGGGCATCAGCGGCGGTGTTACGACACCGTGGCGCCCACAGCTCAGCCGTGGTGAGCTCCCAATTGCTCGCTTATTTATCCTTAGACTGTGGGTGCTTGAGAGGCGATTTGAATCTCGGCGACGGACAGCTCCGAAGCATGCTCGGCGAGATGAATGCGCACGTCAACCTGCGAACGCTGGATAAACTAGGGTTTCAGAGAGCTTCCAGCGTAGCCTTGCACGCAGACCAGTGAGTAAGCTTCTCGAGTATCTTCCACTGCGCAGCGCACAGACGCTGCGCGAAAGACGCATCCAGATAGTCTGCATACCAGGGGACCTGTCGTACGTAACTCGCATACCGCTGGTCGCCTTAATCTACTAATCTCAGTACCGTCCTGGCGTCTTGGTCCACATGACAGGCGGTACTAGCTCTTACGGAAATTACGACCGTTGCGACCCGCCGAAACACCTGGAGATCTCATATGCGCGGGCTCCAATTGCGCCCTGTTATATATAGTAGTTCTCCGCGGTATCATAAGTTTCCCCCCTCATCTCCGGCTGGTCTGTGCCTCCATATTCCTTTACGCTGAGCAGTACTGAACGCAATGTCGGCCGCCGCCCCAACCATTGAGATATCGCGCCTTATCGGCCCGATCGCTCTGGGGGTGGTCATTAATATGTTCTTCTACGGCATTGTCGTTCTCCAATTTGCTCAGTATCAGTGGAACCAGTATCGAGATGGCTGGCTCCTGAGGTGCGCCATCCAGATATTTGGGAGTGTTGCGAGTTACTAATGACAGAAACAGACTGATCGTTAACGGAACCTTTATTGTGGACACGGGGGAGGTCGCCATAGCTATGTTCATGCTATGGGATTATGGGGTCAACCATTTCGATGATGTCGCCTTCCTGGGAGAGGCCCCTTGGTCTTTCGGTATTGTACCAATCTTCACAGGTTCGTGTCACATGGTGCCAAAGGTAGAGTCACTCTGACAATGTAATGTTATGTGTCGCTAGTAATGTAAGTCGCGAGAGATTGTCGGCGACGATTGCGCTAATATCGACTCAATTCCTCTAGGGTCGCTGTGCCTATTCAACATCTGTTCGCGTGGCGTATCAAGACCGTTAGCCAGTCATGGCTACTTTTTGGTATCTTGTCCGCTCTCTCGTGGGCGTCTGGTGTACTGGGATTTGCAAGTGCCATCGCAGGCCTATCAAAGTCGAAGTATGTTGTCTCATGCTCTTGCCAGTTGGTGTTCTGAGTTCTCTTTATTGTGCAGTATTTTACAGCTCGTCAAATTTGGACCTATCGCCGAAGCATGGCTAGCGGTGACACTCGTTTGTGACACGGCCCTCTCGTTAGTTGTTCTCCTGCCTAGCTTACACGCGCCGCTGATGTCTACTGCAGTGGTTTCCTGTTCTGGCACTTCTCACAGAACACTGGCGAGATCACGAAGAGTGAGTTCAGTCAATCCGACAGATCCTCGTGATACTGATTTGTGTTGTCTAGGGACCGAGAACCATATCAATCGTTTAATTCAAGCTTCTGTCGAAACAACAGTGTTTACGGCCCTCTTTGTTGTAAGTAGAGCCCTTCGGTGTTGCTTGATGTTCGTTGCTGATACCATGTAGATTGCGGACCTAGTCTGTTTCGTAAGTTAGACTAGTGACTCTTAAGCCAGGTCTGACATGCCCTCCGCAAATTAGCTCAAATGGAAGGACACTAACTTCCATTTAATCTTTGCTATCGTGAGTGCCCAGGGTTTCAACTGTCTCGATAATGCTAACATCCTTTACAGCCCGCTGGTCGGCTTTACACGTACGTACTTTGCTTCTCTGATTCACTGTACTCGTTAACGCTAGATTTTGCGATTGAAGCGCCACTTTGTACTCGGTATGTTGCCATCGACACTAAGATGTTGTCGACCTGATCAATCCATAGGCGCTGAACTACCGGTCAACCCTCCGAGAGGAGATTGCAGATGGCCCAGCATTCCTCGTAAGTCATCATGCCATATCCATTTTCTCAAGCCTTATTGCTTGCGCATAGACCGGCAACCAATTTGCCCGCGGCTTTGAAATATCCACTAACATCAAGCCTACTGAAGTGACTATTGCGGTCGAACAAGATGTCCAGCTTGACCCGTACGTGCCTGCCGCCCGTCACAGCACGAAGAAGGGCGGCGCTATGGGCGACGCCGAGTACAGCTTCACGCCGATGTAACAATTTTGAACGTGACTGTCGTTGACATGAGATGGCACTTTGCCATACATCAAGAATGATGTATTGCAGAGAGGGAGATCCTCGGTAAAGCAGACCACTATCGCCGCGGCGGGATATTCATGTATACCGGAAAGCAAAGATTCTCCATATAATGTGATATGATGTTCTTGCGATGAATGTAGTTGATATTAGCCTATGCACGTACACTAATGCAATCGCTGCAAGCTTCGCACGCGTCGGAAGCGCTTGCGAGAACGCACCAAAACCTCGATCACGGCTTGGTCACGCTATGCCATCGCGCCCCATCGTCGACGCATTGCTTTCGAACCTCGCGGCGATACCCCATGTTCTCTCCGCACCTCATTGAGCCAACCTCAATTTAACCAGACTCGATTTCGTCTAACAATCCATTGAGGTCTTTCGCAACCTTGCTGAGGCTGGGCCTTTACGGACGCTGGCCTCGTTGGATCTCCACCCATATCACTTCATTCACTTACCCGATCCCACCTTCGTTTTGTTTGCATGGCTTTGGGCGCAACACCATTCCATTTACGTCGTATCTCACAAGCTGGGACGGCCTTTGGGCTGACTCGGCCGGAGAGTGTAGTGGAGTGCGAGATAGTCGGTGACACAATTACAGGCTGTGGGCACATCAAAAAATCACCGTTTACTGAAGATGAAGAGGGGAGTGATAAGCGAAGGTGCGGTGGCATACTTTGCGAAGGTGTGATCCAGCAATTTTACAGCGTAGTTGGAATTAATATACAGTTATGCTGCCATCACCCTGCGCGTCTGTCACCTTACAGTCATCGGACAGGTAGAATGGATACATTAAAGAGATAGCTTGTGTGAAATTGGAGACATCGTCGTAAGTTCACATTCATGTGGTGTAGTCAGACAATTTGTAGAAAGTAATGGGACACGGAGAAGGAAGTAAATGATGCCGGGGTGCCGAGAGCGCCTACGCGATCGCGACGCGCAGGCGCTCGCAGACGAGCTCCAAACGGAACGCGTTCATTCTCTCCATCTTCGCATCCTCATCAGCCATCTACCAACGCTCTCGTTGGATCATACGAATTCATTTTGCTTCATCTCTTGAATTTAAGACCCCATAAGAGCCGCTGAGGCAGAGTCTACCTCAGAGGGCAGTGAAATCAAGATGAGCAACGCAAGCTCGGATATTTTGCAGGCGGTTCTCACAGCTACTGCGCCTTCTTTCAAGGATGATCTGCTACAGCAATTTTCGGAGGAGCAAAGGCCTGCGCTCAGCACCTTGATATCCCTTGTTCTCGGACTCCCATCTCCGCTAGAGACACCTCGCAGTATCAAGACCCAGTGGGAGGCGCAACAGAAACTTGTCCTTGCTCGTGTAGATGAGTTACGGCCTAGCAGCGCCTTCACAGGAGTCACCCGGAAAAGGCAAAGAGACGAGGAGAATGGCAAGGATGGGGACAGTGCAGGGGTAGAGAGTGGGTCGCAGAAACGTATCAAAGGCGATACATCAAGTCCTGCACCTGTGGCCATAACGTCTGGATCCCCTGCATCCGCACTTGCCTCTACCGAAGATGACCCCCCATTATTCACCCTACATGCACTATCTATGACCAGTCCCGTGCGGAAGAAGGCAGACATCACAGTGCATCGGTTGTCGATCCGATTGACCCAGCCTGGTGCCCCAACACCTTTGCACCCGCCCATCCCCACTTCCGCCCTCCGACGTGCCTTCCTGCTGCCCACTCGAGGAAAGAGTAAACCGCACTGGACGATCCTCATGCTCCCAACAGATACGCCTCCAGTTGCTAATGCCAAAAGCAAAGGAAAGGGCAAACTCTCCGACTCCGAAGCCTCGGATGACCCTTCACAGCCGCAGATAACATTTGGACTCGATGCCGTGCCCACTGGACTTCGTTCTACCAAATACGAAGCGTCAGCAGACGACAGCGAACCCAGCGGCACGACCAACACGCTCCCGAAAGGCTCTCCCGTTCTCCCGATTTTACGAGACTTCCTCTCACAACTACCTATCCCCACGCTCGAGCCGTCCATCACCGTCTTCCGGAGCGCGATGCCCGGTGGCGCCGGGGGCCGCTCACAGCAAGAAGGGGTGGCGGGCATCGACGCATATCGCGGCGCGAAGCCAGGGACTCTCTGGTTCCTGGATGAGGGGGTTCTCTGGGATGGGCGCCCTGCAGAGTTCTTTTCCCTGCGCGATCTGGCCCGTCCCTCGGTCGGCGAAGGCGGTGTCGACATCGACGGCATTCGAACGTACAGTGTGACGGGCAGGACATGCTCGGTCATTGTGCGTAGGAACTTCGGTCCTGGCAGTGGCGCCAGGGTCGATGGGGGTAGGCCTGACGAGACAGGCGATGATGAAGTGGACGAAGGGGATAACCAGGACGATCAGGCCATTGATGTGGACTTCTCGATGGTGGACGGGCGCGAGCAAGAAGGCATCGCACGATGGGTCAAGCACCGCCGGCATCTGTTTGGACAGGTGCCAGAGGGAGGCGCTGGACGCGTAGAGGGGGGAGCTCAGCCCAAGCCAGAGGCAGACGGCGAGGATGAAGACGAGGACGACTCTGACTTCGTCGACGGCAGCTCATCCGACGACGGATCTGCCACAAGCGATAGTGAAATTGATAGTGACGATCAGGGCGACGAAGCCGAGAAAGAGGGCGAGAGCGAGGGCACGAGCGCTTCAGATCAGGATGAGGAAGTAGGGGAGCCAGACGGGGAGGATGCTGAAGAGTTGGATCCGAAGCACCATCCGCTCCTGCGCCCGGGCGCAATGCCTCGGATGTCCCGCGCGGCCGTCGAGGCGGTGGTCAGCATGGTCGAAGCCGACATGCTCGGCAAGCCAGCACAAGCCGAAGGCGACAGCGAGGACGAGTTAGACGAATTGGATGAGTGATTCGGTGCGCCCGGCGGAACTGCACCTCTGAATAGTAACGTATTCTGACGAACACACGACCAGGGGATGATCCACACACATACTACCGCAATGTGACTATACACGAATACCACTCTACGCTATGAGCGCACCATCGAATATCTGCAATGTGACAGGCGCCGGGAAAGTCGAAAGACTCTTGAAATGGACGCGCGGTATTTGTCAGAGAGACGGCGATCTCACTTCCGCTCCAAAGGTCAGACTTCCTTCGGAGCCTTTTCAGGCGCTCGCCAGGCACGTGGTGACGAGATGCATACTGACATTGTGGATGTATTTCCACTTCATCGTACACCTCGCCAGCGAAATTCACAGATATTCCGCCCTTCTACCTGATTCCTCCTACCTGTTACGGTCGGTCTTTTGAGCGCGCCATATGGGGAACCGACAGATATCCGGCATTCGAATTACGGGAAGGAAGATCGTGTCGGGATTAATGAATATTATAGCGGCAACCTATTATTGCCGCCTTCACGTCACTGAAGGCTTTGCATTTCGGCCCTTATACTATCATAGATGCTGTCATCTAGGAGGGCGTAGGAGCTCTCATGGGACTCGTGAACTCGTCAATATGGGTATCATACCCAATGGATAAACATTCTTTCTCTATCAATATCAGGCCTGGTTCCTCTCCAGCGCATTTGACGACAGCCGCTGGCAGCGACCCTGACGAGACTGAAATAAATCATCAAATCCGTACGGTGTCACAGGTTCCGGTGGGTGTGATCGCTGATGACATTATGGTTTACGCGCCTCATCTCAAAGTCATCGTGCCATATGCCGAGTTCTCAACTGAAGCTCAGCTCCCCGTTCAAACCCCGTAGGTCTTCGCGGCACTGCATCCTTGCACTGCCGTGGGCCAGTATCCCTAGGATTGGTGGGTGCCAAAGGCTAGGCACATAGATTCTCTTGAACCATCGTCACAGTTCAAGCACGTCGTATGTTAGCCGGCCAGTGCATATAAGACGATGACGATTAAACATGATCTTTCTAGCAGGCTACTCCTCTTGGTTGCGTCGCAGAGATGTGGGCAATAATCCCGCTTTTGTCCCTTGCAACCTCTGCCACGTTCTGTTATGGCGTGTCTCCTCCGACAGCAATTCTCGATGACGGAACCTTCGTTGGAGCACAAGACGAAAACACGGACAAGTTCCTCGGCATCCCATTTGCCAAGCCGCCGTGAGTATAAGATGACGGAATCAGGGTGCTTGCTTATCTGGAACGTAGGACGGGGAATCTGCGCTTCAACGTACCGCAGCTCCCTGACCCCTACAGCGGCATCTACAATGCGACTGCTTTCGGATTCTCCTGTCCAGGGATTGGGTCGCCTGCGAATGTCACCAATGATCTGCAGGCGATGCTCGATGCCGTCATGTTGCCGCAGACTGCAATCGACGAGGACTGTGCGTCTCACTTACTGGTCATGCACTGTACCCGCGTTTTGACACTGCGAAAGGTTTGACGCTCAACGTCTGGACGCCCCACGGTGTGAGAGAAGGCGCAAGCTTGCCGGTTGTAGCGGTACGTCATTTGAGCATCTGATCAGCACTCTCCGATTCTGAAGTTCGGGCTTTGTCCAGTGGGTCTACGGAGGTGAGGCAATTTGAATAGCTTGATAGGCCCGAATCTGAAGCCCGTCAGGGGGTTGGTACTACGGAGGGAGCTCTAGGTGATTGTCAGGAAGTGGAGGTTGTCCTTGAAACATCCTCAAAACGCCTGTCTAGGTTTGATGGTTCGAAAATTGTACGGCGCTCAATAGAGCTTGGGGAGCCCATCATATATGTCAGCATGAACTATCGGTAAGCGCATCACATGACATCTGAGCGACTTTCGCTGAACGATCGGTCTAGCCTCGGAGGTATCTCCTCGCCTTTGATTTATTGCCATGTCTTGTATTGACGAAAGTCGCAGCCTTCGGCTTTATCGCCAGCCAGGAAGTCACGGATGCCGGGGCCGCCAACCTCGGTTTGAGGGATCGTGAGTCATTGAATGACCCTGAATTACTGATAGCTCATCAAAAGAAGAGCGTGAGGCGTTAAAGTGGATCCAGAGGTATATCAGGGCATTCGGCGGCGATCCAACAAAAGTTACCATGTCAGTACAGAAATGCCAGCTGCACGGCAGATTGCACTGACATTCCATCAGGTGGGGCGAGAGCTCAGGAGCAAATTCCGTCATGTTCCAGATGGTGGTCAACGGCGGAGACCCCGAGGGACTGTTCCGTGGAGCATTCATCGAATCTGGCGCGCCACTCGCCCTGTCCAACTACACCGTGGGTCAAGCATCGTATGATGCTCTGGTGAACGCAACAAATTGCACACATACCGCGGATACACTCGATTGTCTACGACAAGTACCGTTCGAACCCTTGTTTGAGGCGATCAACACACCTCCATGGTTCGATGGTCCCGTGGTATGCTCGTCAGCTAACGTTACTGAGTTATCTACTCATACTCGTCCACTCGATCAGCCTTTGGTCGATGGCGATTTCATTGCAGATTCTCCACCGAATCTCGTTCGCACAGGAAGGATGGCAAAAGTACCGTACGTCAATGGGGTACGAAATTATCTGTTGCACGCATTTGATATTGCTAACGTCCTCGGTACAGAACTGCGATGACGAAGGTACAGAATTTGTATTTTCAATGGATATCGAGTGCGTTTCTGGACCTTCCCAATGAATATATCGTCGCTGATATTTGAGGATTAGGAACGTTACCCAGGTCATCTCGTCAATAAATGCCTCTTTCCTGAAGGGGATCACGACTGGGGAAGTCACCCAGATTCTAGACATCTACCCATCGAATGTTTCCTTGGGCTCGCCATATGGAACTGGAATGAATGATGCCCTTACTCCGGAGTACAAGCGCATGGCCTCAATAGTCGGTGACCTTGACTTCCACGGCCCACGGAGGTTCCTCTTGGCACAGACGTCACACGAACAGCCGGCATGGGCATTCTGTGAGTGCGAACACCTGCTTCGCGAATGTACCGAATCTAAGCGCACGTCAAATCAGTATCTAAGCGCCACAAGTCGCTGCCAATCATTGGAGCAGTACGTGTTACTTCGTTCTTCCATGCGTCTCCGGGCCTAATCTGTCATGGAACAAGGGCCACGAGACCGACATCCTCAATGTCTATGGTCCAGGTGATCTCACAGACTTCTTGGTCAATTTCGTGAACCATCTCGACCCGAACAACAAGACCGGGATTCGCTGGCCAAAGTGGACTCCTGAGACGCCAAAATTGATGACCTTCTGGGACGGCGACGTCCCGCGGAATATCACCGACGATACCTTCAGATTAGAAGGGATGGAGCTACTCACCAGCCTCGGACAGAAGTATCCTCTGAGTCCTGTGTTCACCTGAGTTCATCTCAGCAATAAGTGCTATTCATCGGAATCGGCGACGCTCTCCTACTCAACACGTTGACCCTGAGACTACCTTTTAATTGAGATAGTCGATCGCGTTACGGACATTGCGCCCTGTATGTAGCTTGCTGTTTAGGGTGGCCATGTCCCGAAGTGAAGGGCGCCGGTGTGCATGGCGGTGTATGTAACAGTATCTCGCGATATAATTAAGCACCTGTTGCCCTTATTTTACGTCCGGGATACCCCAGTACGGCACCAACGCGAGCGGCAAGACGTTCGTTCCAGACAACCTACCGCCAGAATTCGGCATCAGATGGTGCACTATGGCGACCGTGGAGACACTATCTCTTAGGCATTCTGTCGGAGTCTACCCGTTATGTGTTTGACTTGCAGCCCCAGTAGATCAGGACCTCGAAAGTACGGGATAGATCTAGCCCTTTCATGCCCATTTGTTGGAATGGAGGGGCCATGTCGCAATCTGGAGGGGCCGTAGACGCGGAGATGTGCGCATGATCGCGCTGTCCTCTGTACAAAAATGGCTACTCAGGGACCCGAACTGTGGCCAATCGTTGCGCAATTACTGGCGGAAGCTTTATGGGCCGTATAAGATGTTTGAGCAGCAGTGGAGCGGACCTGGATCTCCTAGTTCCCACGCTACCTTAACACCGCCGCTCCGAGTTCAGTCCGGGCGCCGTTGGTTGTTTGCATTGTTGTCCACTCCCTAATCTCCCATGTCATTCCTCGTTGAAATGCGCATATGCTAGTATTTCGATAATCTCGTACAACACGCTATAGTCTCTCACGGCGCGCAGGATCGACTGAGGGACGAAGTGAGATCTACTACTGGGTGCAGGTTCGTAAGGAGTATGCGGGGGATTGTTGCATAAGCTCTGTAAGCACTGCACATCGAAGATTTTGCATCAAAAATGAGAACAGGGCGAGACACCCTAGCTCTATTGTACCGTACGAGGCATGCACGTTGCCGAGAGCCGTCGCATCTCTGACTCAATGGGTCGCAGAGGTACGATCAGAGAAGCTCCTGATCATGGAGCCCCCTACCTCCGCTCAGCAACATCATGTGGAACACTCAAGTCCTGACATGACGGCTCACTGTTGACAGTTTATAGAACGCAGGTACCCTCCGCTGTGCTTCTCGAGCTCCGCAGGTACATTTCATTTCTAGCAGTGATAATCTGGTAAAATGACTCTGCGGCGTATGCGAGATGACCGGTGGACACGTCAGCGAACTGGTATATCTCTGTATTGTATGCCCAGGCGGTCCGGATCATCTGACGCCCGCTTTCTCGAGCCGCATTGGTGCTGATGGCGTCTTTTCAGAGCAATTGACTATGCTACCGAACGTTCTCCGTCTACCTCTTCTTCCAGGAGTGCCGAAGATTCTATGTGAAGGTCTTGTCTTAGCTGTCGCGGGTCCAATCGGAGGCATTGAACCTTGCCCATAGTGCGTACCTTTTCCTTCGTCTATCGCAAGTGCTTCACATGCATGCCTCAGAATTGCTGACGCAGGTTTGTCAGGGCGGGGCCGACCGGCGCTCGACCTGCGGCACGAGTTGCCGTTCATCACGACAAAGAGTCTGTATGATCACATTAAGACGATGTCGTACGATCCCTCTCGCAGCACGTCCCAAAGTATAGCTCACCATCCATTCCCATGCCTACCCATGTATCGAACAGGCGCTACATTTGCCAGCGATCGAACTCCGACACATTAGGCTCATCGGAGTATTCGCCACGGCCCGTTCAGACTTAGCCCAGTGGTGATTCCAGACTGACGCCTTAAGCTTGGAGAGCGGCTGGTGCCTTACATCATAATAGGGTGTTTTTCATCGCCTCTAAGGTAGACGTATGGGCACAAGCGTTCCTTAATGATTATGCAACTGCCCCGAGGAAGTTTGGTGTCCTGTACATTTGCAACGCACGCCGCACGTCTGGCAAGGTGCTCATATGGCATTTTAAGGTATCGCATGTAAAGCTCAGGTCAACCATGCGAGCTAGTGATTAACGAGTACTCCTTCCTGAGATAATGCGGCCTACGATACTGCTCAACTTGGCATTGGACCAATTGCGGCGAAGCCACGAGATTTTGCTTCGCATGCTGTCTTGCCGGGAGGACTCAATGCGTCTATTCCTGGCGTTTCCTGGCGTTTCCTAGCATTTGGGCCTTTGCTGTGCCCCGGTTACATCATCCCCCGCCTTACCGAGTGTCACTTCGGTCCATCAACGACCCATCGGACCCGGGTGTTAGGTACGTCTGACCATTTCGCGACGCTCGCCAATTGGTACCTTTCCTCACCCTCGGTCGAACAGCTGCGCGCGTGCAGCACTGGTGGTGCCAGCTCTTGCGTGCAGATGTGGCACGGCGTGCATATGCCCAGGGGTATAAAGCACGACAGTCGCTGCATGCTCGCTGGGTAGGACTGAAGCAAGCTCGCACGGCTTCACAATGCGCTCCCTGATCCTGTCTTCCACTCTCTTAGCGCTGACATTAGCGTCAGCTGCGTCCTCAGACACATCAGTCCCGACTATACGCCTGGATGACGGACTATTCGTGGGAACCACCGATGGTGTAACTAACAGCTTCCTGGGTATCCCTTTCGCGAAGCCCCCGTAAGTAGTGCCTGAAACTTCTACCACATCAAATATGGTACTGAATCAGGCTCTCGCTCTAGGGTTGGATCACTTCGGTTCCAGGTGCCTCAGGAACACGATAAATATAATGGCACCTATAACGCTACTGTTTATGGCTTCTCATGCCCTGGATTGGGGACCGGTATGCCAAACGTCACCAGCGGTCTCCAGGATCTGTTGGACAGTGTACAAAACAAGCAAACTCCTGTTGATGAGGATTGTACGACTGCTGTTGCACGCTTATTACTCATCACACTAATCCGAAAGTGCAGGTTTGACTCTGAATGTTGTCGTACCGAAGGGAACGTCACCGGGAGCTAACTTGCCTGTTGCTGTGGTGAGTGTGTTGCTGTGTGACGTGCTGATATAAATGCCGATGGTCACACAGTGGATCTACGGAGGTTGGTGGTCGAAATGATTATATCGAGTACTTTGATTGACGAGTCCGTCTCGATAGGTGGTTTCTTCTTCGGCGGCAGCTCAATGTAAGAAATTACGAGGTGTGATGCCTCCGTTGAGCTCATGCGAATGATCAGGTACCCCGGAGAGAAGATCGTGCAACGTTCGATAGAGCTCGAAGAGCCCGTAGTTTATGTCAGCATGAATTACCGGTAAGCATCAGATGTCATGTCATAATTCTTCTCTAATATTATAACAGAATCTCAGGTGCAGCATATCTCCAGCTCACGTGTAGATTGTATATTCATCACACGCACCCAGCTTATGGCTTCCTGGCAAGTCAGGAGTTGAAGGATGCTGGCGCGACAAACCTCGGGCTTCGAGACCGTAATGATTTCCGGTCAGATCCTTGGCGACATTCACTAACATGGACTGCTCAGAGCGCGAGGCATTGAAGTGGGTACAAAAATACGTGCATCTCTTCGGCGGCGACCCCGCGAAAGTGACCATGTGAGTCACATATGCATGTTCTCCAGCTGTATCCTCATGGTGTTCACAGCTGGGGCGAGAGTTCCGGAGCGCTCTCCATCTCCTTCCAGATGGTAACAAACGGCGGCAATCCAGAGGGGCTATTCCGTGGCGCTTTCATTGAATCAGGTGCACCACTACCTTTGGGAAACTATACGCAAGGTCAAGTGGCGTATGACGCGCTCGTCAACGCCACAAATTGCACATCGGCGTCTAGTACTCTGGAATGTCTCAGGGAGGTCCCATTTGACACGCTTAAAGAAGCAATCTTGGATACGACCGCCCTGGTCGGATTAACGGTATGAATCTCTTAGCTTCTAACTCCAACGAATTTTACTGATACCACCTTGGCGATGCAGCCGTTGGTTGACTTCGACTTCATCACCGAATCCCCCGCCAATGCCACCGCACAGGGAAGGATCGCCAATATACCGTTTGTCAACGGGGTGAGTATCTGTTCATTTACTTGAAGTTTGCCTGACTTCGGACCATTCGTCTGCAGAATTGCGATGATGAAGGGACGGAATTCACTTTCCTAGCGAACGTCACGTGAGTAGGCGCTATACTGAATCTTTCATTCCGGACTAATGGCTCGTATCTCTCCTATGATGTAGCACTGAAGAGGAGGTCGCGGTCAGTCTACAGAACGGCCTGATTCCTGGCGCGCCGACGAGCGCTATCGACGAAATTCTGTCTTTGTATCCCTCAGACCCGGCTGCCGGCTCTCCTTTCGGCACTGGTGACGCGAATGACATCGCTCCGCAGTATAAGCGCATTGCAGCCATCTTGGGCGATCTCAACTTCCAGGCCCCAAGGAGGTCAATGATACAGGAGTTATCTGGGAGACAACCCGTTTGGTCATACTGTGAGTGCAACGATCGGTGGGCAAACATACTCGCAGATCTGATAGCGTCATAGTGTTTAAGCGCTTCAAGTATCTGCCTATCATTGGATCGGTGAGAGGTTTACCAGGCTTTGAGAGTACTATGCTCATTATTTGCTGTTAGGGTCACGAGTCCGATATTGTCACCGTTTACGGTCCAGGGGATCTAACTGACTATGTGGTGAACTTCGTCAATCACCTTGACCCAAACAATAGGACAGGAATCCGGTGGCCGCAGTACACTGTGCACAGCCCTCAGTTGCTCACATTCTGGGATGGTCCTGAACCACGTAATATTACGAATGATACTTACAGAGCAGAAGGGATAGCATTACTCGCCCAGCTTGGAGCAGAGTTCCCTACAGCAGCATAAATATAGAACGCCGCGGACATATGTTCATATGTATCTAACAGTTTAACAATTTATCTAACACTGTCAACACGCAATACGGAAAAAAATGCTCAATTAAACATAGGATGAACTACGCAGACAACGTTTACAGCCCGTTTCATCTACGCACCCTGCTCTGTTTCGATGAGCTCTGACGGACAACTTACCACCATCTCGCATCTCAGGGCATATTTCTTCGAGATCATGGACGGATCTGCCGATACTATTTGGATGAATGCATATTGCAATTGAGATCTTGATGTTATCGGAGAGATTGTCCTTGAGAACCTCGAGGGCACTTTCCAAACGGAGCAGCTTCGGATCCGCCGCGATTTGTATGATGTAGAAGCCAATGTTAATCCGCTGAAGTCGAGGAGAGTTTGCGGCAACCTCGAACAAGGTGAAGTCAAGCCAACCAAAGTTTGGAGGATCGTGGCAGATTATGGTCAGCGTCTGCATGGAAGTGCAGTATCGAAGAACGTCCGCCCAGAGTGCTGGACACCGGTGATGTACCGAAGATCAGAAAACATACGAAATCAATTCAAGAGAGAAGAACGACTCACTCATGTCACCGGAATGCTTCGTCTCCAATGTAAGACTTTTGACGATGTGGACTGTTTCGGTGAACAGGTGCCTGAGGTCGGGGATCTCCGCTTCGAGATCAACGGCAATATTAAGTGACTCTAGCGGTGTTCGCAGTCGTATCGTTTGTGTAAGTAAGGATACTTGCATATCATTTATGACAAGACGTCTGAGGTAAGGTAGCTCGGTCGTGTTTCTCGGGGGTGCAATCGATGTGTCTTCGTCACATCTCAGCGAATGCAGGGAGAGTTCTTCGATGTGCCCAAATTTTCCAAGGAACGAGGCCAGGCGTGTTCGATTCGGAAATGTAGCATCATCCAAATGAAGTCTTTTGACGGACGTGAGGTTCGCGAGTGATTTCGGGTTGATGGAGGAAAGAAGGCCGCTCATTCTCAACACTTTGATAGTGTTCGGTAGCGATGTGATCCGCCCAAAGGCATCCGCATCTCGTTGGCTGCTCACATGTACCTCTAGTTTCTCCAAAGAGACAGACATGAGAGCCTTGGAATTGATGTCTTTGGAGTTGGAGAAAGTAGTATGGTGATCGGCGGTGACGGGGCGAACCGTCCTCTTCGAGAGCCAAAATCTTGTGCGAGCGGCCCATGTGCGATTGACAAGTCTGCAATTCCTGAGCGTGGATGAGTCATTCCTGAGCTGGTCGACTATATTGTCCACAGTCTCCGGAGGGAATGAGCTGTTGCATGTTTCTTCTGTGAATGCCGACATCTGTTGAAAACATCAGTGGAACGATACCTCGCTGCGGACTGTGAACCCACATCTTGGGTCGTAAGCGCCAAGCGAAGGAATATGTCGGGAATTCAGCCCAGTGAGCGGCTTATATAGGATGGTTTATGCCCACAAGAATCCGCATTGTGACACGGTGGCCACCGCCGCTGTGGCCGTGCTCTTTGTCGAGGGTGAAGTGATACCATTTTTGGAAATAATCAAGTCACATTAAGCTGCGCCAAAGCGTGCAGCTGCAAAACCATTGTATAACATTCCAGTGTATGCGTGGCTTTATGAGCATGGAGAGGGGGCCAAAAAGTTAGGGAGGAACGAAATTCGCCTCCAAACCGAATTGTAACGACTTTCAAAAGAGGTTCTATTTCTCCTGCCGATCTGGAGGGCCCGACGACAGATTTGCGTATTCTCTTTGATCTCAAGTGATCTCAAGAGAACATATGTGAACGACCCCGTGTGCAAGTGGAAACCAATGTTCAGAAGCGAGCTTCACGAAGTGCAAGATCAGGCTTTATAGTGCCTCGCAATGAACCAATGACAAACTTAAGTTGGTGACAATTTTCTCTAGCCAACCACTAAGAAACGTCGATGTGATTTGCGGATATTTGACAGCTGAAGGATGAAATCTGCGACACTACATTGCTCGTCCACCGGTGACATCTCCCTGGGCATCGAAAGCTTCGGTTTGTAGCCGCTGCTGGATAGCTCGTATCTTTGATTCTCGGTCATCAATTTTGGGATTCAGACCAACCGTGACCCATTTCAGGTTGGGAGACGAGTTGCGCGCCTCGATGAATGGGAAAGTGACCCAGCTTGCATCTATGAGCTCCTCAAAATACAGCGCCAATGACGTCAACGCAGCGCATTCGCTTAGCGCGTCTGCAATCTGAGTCACGAACCATGCTGGAAAAATATATCAGCGAAGAGAGGCACACGAACTGCGGACTGCAGCTTACGATGGTCAGTGCCTACAAATCCGACCTCCAGAGACTCAACATGAGGCCCCACTCGCGCCAGTGCAGATCTGAGTGCAGGTAGATCTTTTGCGAGCTTTATGCTTAGCCGCAGCTCCAGCATAGTAGGCATTGGCCGGAGAAGAGCATCGTAGAGATGGTCGAAATTGTAGAGCCACAAAGATCTGAGGGGCAGCTCGAGATCGAGAGGGACAATACTGCTCCGGCTTATGCAGGAGACGGTGTCGAGGATAAGATGAGCGACGTTTGGTACTGCCGCGAGGATAGCCCTGAAGTGCAAAAACTCTCCGAAGACAGTATTCTGTATACGAAGACGGGTGATGGGGCCCAGCTTCGCAATAATCTCCGGTGCAATCCAGTACGCGCGCATATCAAGTGTCAGGTCCTTCACCGAACCGAGGTAGTCCGCGATGCATTCGAAGTCCCTGCAGTCCTCCGGAGACGATGGTCGGACCGTAAGCTGTTCGACGTAACGCCCAATGACCTGCGAGCGCAGGAGAGATCGCATGTATCCGCGGACTCTGTGGCTGGATGTGAGGTAGAGGATCTTGAGGAGGTGGAATCTAGCACGAGGTGACCATGCTTGGCAGACGACGCTGCAGCTCTTCAGACTGCTGATGTCGGTGGTGAGGAAGTCGATGATGTAGTCAACTATCTCCGGGGGAAAGGAGCCCTGATTCGCATCTGTATGTACACCCTCAGCGTCCATCTGTGATATAACTGAGGGTCATCCTGAAGATTTATCGAAAAAGCACGCACTGGAATGTCGGTAAGTGTGCTTGCCGGTGAGCAACCAATTTGGCAGACCTACACGCAGAGATTATTATGATGCTTACTCTGTTGAGTATAGTTCTGCATGCTGACCTGATGTGTGCGCTGTTTCGGACAATAAAATGGGGTGGGCTTTTCGACAGCAGTAGAGACGTAGTCAAAGAATTGTCGTGCATTCAGTGCTCGTGCATTCAGTGCTTCATATATAATCTCTGAGACCCAAAGGCCACCAGACTACAAGAGGTGTCAAGTGGCCATGGCCCATGGTCAAAGAGCATTGGCTCGCTTCGGAAGGTTTATGCCCGGATGCGCGCTCTCCCGGTGGCCGAGCGTTACCTTTAGTCTGAGACAAAAGGTCGTTCAGCGGATTTAGGGCAAAAAATGTCCATATGAAGCCGGATTCTCGAGTGACTTTGATGGCATGGCGATTTGTCGTATTCTCATACTTAAGACGTGACACAGCGCGGAGATCCGGAAGATAACTGGGTTTCGGGAACAGACCAAAGCATCCGAGACAATTTCGATGCTGGATAAAAGGAGGCAGAATATTCACAATTGTTGCTCTATGTCGAGGACATATGTTAGCTTGGCTTAGGCCCGCCAGTGACCACAGCTGCGCCACGTGTTCATCTCCAACTTGACTTCCTCTGCCAACCACCTTTCCTTCACAGTGCACGCAAATAGGCGCGGCGAAGTGGAAAATACGAACGCATCCAAGCATAGAGTATTGGGGGCGCAAGTGGCTGGACAGGATGGCTTCACTCGGTGTGCATAGCCGAGGCAGAAGGTGATTGTGACGACCGAGACCAAGTGCCAAGGATGAGACGGCGCAGTGGCACGAGTAGATCCAGTGAGTGCATTGGCTTACCTGGTGCAATAACCAGCTGCTCTATCTATTGTGGAGTGATCTCTGCATCCCTGGGGAACCTGGGGGTCCTGTAACTCCTGTCGAACCTCTCGCAGAATCTCCGACAGTCGAGTCTCCGCGGTTATGACAGGTCGGTGCCAATCACGTGATGACGAACATCGCACAAATATTTGTTCGCAGTGGCTCTGCACAAGCCCGTTTCAAGGTGCCATCTCGGATAGCGCAATGATGTGTATCTTAAGCTTCGTTCAATCATCAGGAATAGCCACACCCAGCCAATGAGTGTGAAGAATATTGCGCACACTGGCTTGTTCCGCAGCACAATAAATCGATTTTTCAACGACTTATACCTATCAGTACTCCTTCCACATCTCGGAAATGGTCGAGCTTTGACCATTCTCTACAGCCTCAGTCCTAAATTGGGTTACCCGTCTTCCACCAGTTCCAGATAAACTGCGCAGAACGGGGCTCGAGCGCCTTCAAGTACTCGGAGTACCTCAGCTCTCGCTCTGCGACCGACATCTCCGGGGTGCCCTTGATAACTGCGGCGAGCTTGTCATTTCTATCCGACATATTCACGGCGTTGAAGTGTATGCCCTTTCCACCCGACTGTCCGGGAGGAACGTCGTCCATGTCGAGCCGAACGAGGTCAAGCGGACTCAAGTTCGGGGTGTAGCCGACACCTATGAGGATTGAGTGGAGTAAGCAAGGGAACTGAGACGATGCAACGCTAATGCACTTGCCGACGACTTTATCTTTGGCCGTACCAAATTTCCTAGTGAAATATTAGGACTGATTGACGCTATACAGCAGGATACAGCGTACCCTTCATAAAGCTCAAGCGTCTTGACATTAACCTTAACCTTCCCTTTCTCTACCCATGCACAAGCGGCCTTCGCAGCAGAGGTGTAATCTGGGTACGGCCTGACCGCCTCTGCAAAGGGGGTGACCCCGACTTGTGTTTCATCGCTGTCCAAGGTGGCTTCGGCGACCGAAGGTCCTTGGTTGATAATTGTGGTGTCTGCCATGTCTGACTGAATAGCTACAGTGAGTGAAGTATTGACAAGCATTATATATGTATGAGATGCGGGTATTTTGCATCGTGCGAGCAGGGCTCTGATCGCATCGTGATTCACTGCGTTGGTCGGTTGATGATATTGCAGTCCATACGTCAAGGTAGCTCCGCGCAGAGAAGTTGTTTGGGGTCACATATGGTGACCATGTAAGGTGGAAAGTATGAATGCTCAGCTGATGCGATCAACATGCAATGGAAGTACTGTGGCGAAGTCGGTATGAATAGAGTAAGGAGTCGGCGATTGATCATCCCGATGCCCAGTGGCAGAGAAGTTCAGGCTTCTAACAGGTCACAGTAAATAGCGGGCGGGATGCAGCCGAACCGCCGATATACAGCCAAGGACACGATCCTCCACACGAGCTATCCGAACAGTGAACCAGCTCGGATGGGGTGTTCTGATGCCGCCTATCCCTTCGAGCGGGTGCCAGCGAGCTCAGGCAACTTGGGCTTGCCGCAAGCTCTCGTTGCCGCGGACGATTCAGCGCACCATGTGACGAATCGTGACGTACAACTATTTCTTCGCAGTGGCTATGCGTGTATGTAGTGCCGGATCACGGTAACGCCGCGCAAGAGCGGCATAGCCCACTACGACATCCTCCGCGATGGGTACGGCGCATAGCACGCTGGAAATAAACGCAAGGGCGGGGGGCTCCCACAGCGCACGCTACGTCTCAGCCATTATATCGTCAATCCGCTCGTTCAAGATGAAAGTTAAATCTGTGAAACGTCTGAAAAAGTGCGCGGGAAACTACAATTAGGTTGGACTTACTCATAGCCGATAGGTACGCGAGCTTTCTGGGACGTTTCACATGTTCTGGTTCTGTTCTTGGACGAGCGGAATACATGCACAGCGGGCCCCAACACGAATGCGGGCCCACGGTTCAGTTGCCCACAGCACCACGCACTGACGAGGCCCGGAAGCCAGCACATACAGTAGTGCCCGACACACAGGCGCAATTACAATTCGCCAGAATAGTCTGAAACCGTCGTCCGGCTGGGGCGCCATAGTTCGAGGCATGTCTACGTTGGCCCTGAGGCAAGACTGATACTTAGGTAGCTTCGGTTGTGTATGCTTCAGAAATTGCTTGTACAATGAGCAATGTCTACGAGCCAAACCATCGCGCTCCAAGACTCTGGAGTGGGGTGCGCCCCTGATTGGCTTCTTCGCTTTCCTCCCCTGCGTCTGCTTGCCTGTCACCAATCTCCGTCCGAACGTCATCTACCCATAGTCCGCCAGTTATGAGAGCTTGAGGTAGGGAGAGCTCGGCCTGCTGGCACACGCGGACGAAGTAGTCTGGTAGAGGCGCACAAACTGTCACGCGAGCGCGTTTTGGCTTGCCCTCACGACGATAGCGCTAGAGTAGTCTGTGAGTTCCTGTACCAAATGCACATTGTGGCGACCTACAAAGACGGTCAGCGAAGACGCATGTAAAAACATGCGACCATTGGAGATTGTTGCCGCGCCGGGATTTGTTTTGTCAGCCTTGGGAGTGGAATAGACCGTGTCCCCTACGATCGGCACTGCGAGGACTCGTGAGTCGAAGCTGCGCCAGACACGGGAACGTGCTCACTTTTGAGATTGTGCGCCATATGTATTCGCAGCTGATGTTTCAGACCTGTATGCGGCTTGAGGCTCATGAGAGACAAAGACATTCTCGGCTAATCCGGCCAGGAAATTGGTCTTTGTGCAACACAACCTAACATAATCAACGACTCACTGATGTTGCGAGCAACTCGTAGTCAGTCCGGGCGCTCTTCCCCAACTCGCCTCCTTCCCCGCTGTTGTCAGTCACGATAGCCCTCCCTTTACTGTACTGAATCACGCTTTCGATCCTCCCGGACCGCCTAGCAAGCGATTTGCTGCCTCCGTATACGAGAGCGAGGTACGTCTTCTCTACTGTGCGGTTGGCAAACTGGCGTGCTAGCTCGCGGGCATGTGTGTGGTCGATGGCGAGAGCTAAGGCACCTGTGGTATCCTGGGTGATCCATAGTGCATGAGGAACAACGATCCTTGAATTGGGATGTGACACACCTTATCTAGCCTATGCACTGGCATAGGGTCGCGAAGCAGCTCGAATTCCTCTTTGAGGTCTTTGTGGAACGCTCAGAACAGATTGTTACCTACGTATGTGTCTGCATACCATTGATGAAGTCCGTAAATCGCGAATGCTCTCCCTATAGGCCGCCTCCGGTCAATTTGAAGTTTGTGCAGATAGCCATGAAACCTACTTCTTTCGCACTCTCCTGTCGATTATACTGGCATGTAATTCCGGGGGGTTTGTTCACCACAAGAAGTCCGCGATCGATATATAGAGCATTTCTGGCCAAGGTAGAGGCTTTCCGCGTGCCGAGGTGTAAGGCAGAGACTGCGCACGGTAGCATCCAGCTGACAGCCCACCTCTTCCGACGTCTGAGACGTATTAGAGGCCAGGATTGAGGAAGAAAAGAGTGACACCACAGGAATTCAGCACGACATAGTAAGAGTTGGATTGAACGACAGTGGCAGTACAGAAACAGAGGAGCGCTACGGTACTGGCGCTTGCGACCACCGATGTTTTCTCTCCTTCCTACCGTCATTATGTCTTCGTTTACATCGTTCTACGAATTCCGTGTATCATGGCTGGTCTGATGGTGGTCTAACGAGCACACCACGCCATGAATACAACCACCGACTCCCGTCGTTGGCTTTGCGCGGTCCTGCTGCGCGATGGAGAACCTGCAGGCACCGTTGGACTCGACTCGACCAGAAGACTATCGCCGTACATACACTGACATTTGACGGACTGCGCTTTACCGACAGCGGTCCTCATGACTGTGCTGCGGGAGAAGCCTCACCTTGTGATTCCGGCGAGTTACGAGCGGTCGTGGACTCGCTAGCCAGAACGGGTGCCTCCTGAACGTCATGGGTCGTATATGAGGACAGTACCTGCAAAGTCTTCGCTCATTCGTCGACCTCTCTCGGACCCATGTCCGCCCAAGCCCCATCGATGATTGCTGCCATCCTCGGTATAGGTGATGGCTCTTCTGTTACCCGCTTCGCACAAGCGGTCCGCGCCTCCAGTCTGCGGACCTCTCCTGTCACGTCCGTGGCTTTATATTGCACGCCGAAGCCCAACAAACATTTCAATCATCGGTTCATCTTGGCAGCAGTCTGCATTCGTACGGAGGAGCATCCCAGTGGCGTCAATTCCTATATCCGCGTCGAGTTTGCGAAGGACGACCTCGTCCAGGGCCAATTCAGCTCGCAGAAGGTGCAGTTCTCTGACTCGCATAGCTCGCTTACAAGATGGTGCAATTCACTGGCGAAGATGGTTGTGAAGCCCAGGCACGAAGAGCAGGGCCTTTCTCTGGACGCCTTGGCGTCCCTACTGGAGATTGTCCATACCCGAATTTCTCTCCATGACATGACCGGGCATATTCGCCAATGGCTGACGAACCTCATCATCATGGCGTGTGCACGGGAATATCGAGACAGCTATATTGCAGGGCATATTTGGTCGATGCCGCTCAATTGGTACATGAACGGCAAGAGCGACGCAGAACACTGCAACAAGCAGCTACGGACGGACGACCCCACCATACGTTGGGTCTCCCAGAAAGTCAGCAGCGTCAGGAGGGGAAGGAAGGTTCACCTCACGCATGACGTCGAAGCACGATCCTCCCCCATGGATGAAGAGATGAGACTGGTGTTAGAATCTTGGAATCCGCGGTTGCCACCTAGATGGTCAGTAATTCATTCTTGCTCATAATTGTTGATAGAGTATTCTGACCATCTTTCGGAATACAGGGAGGTTGTTCGATCTGCGATGTTGCAAAAGCCAGAGTCGACGGTCGTACATTAATCCTACAATCTGTAATGGGGACTCCAACGGCTGCCGTACGTCCTGCGGCTCTCAAAATATCTCGGTGCCATTCTCTCGTTTAGCAATCACTCTTCACACCTGCCGCTGCTATCTATGGGATCACTATTCCGGTTGTCGAGCTTCCATTCCTTGACAAACGAATGGTCTAAGTTCGCCGTCATACGCTTCTTGAGGTGTCGCATGCTGTCAGAAGTTGGGTGTGACCCACCGTGACGTCAAGCGCACTCGGATTCATAAGTACCGGCCGCCGCATACGTCCCCTTCCAGCCACTTGCCCCACCACCAACTGTTCACACAAAATGAACGAATACAAGGCCTTTGTCTTAGCGAGACTGCTCGGCGTCGACCGCATGTCTCAACCACCGAGTTCGCTCGGGCGGTCCATACAAATCCCTCGCTGCAACCTACACCTGTCACGCGCATAGCACTGTACCATAAGGACAAGTCCACCAGCGGCGGTGTGGCCCATCGCTTCATCCTTGCGACCGTGCGCCTCCGCACTGGGGATCGCCCCGACGGGGGTGACTCGTTCATGCGCGTGGAGTATCGCCCCCTCGACGACGGCGGACTCACACAAGCTGTGCGCTTTTCAGACTCGCACGACCGCTTCATCGGCGACGCGAGGTGGCTGGGGCATCTTGCTGGCCCCGCCGAAGACTGTCCCTCGTTGGACGCCTTCGCGCGCTTGCTGTAAATCATACACGAACGCACGCCTAAATACGACCCAACTAGCCGCAACTGCTTCTGGTACACGGAGATGATCCTGTTCCCATGTGCTCACAAGTACGGCGGCAGCTGGCTTGCCGGGGACACCGCGCCGGACGTGCTGAGGCAGTACGCGGAGGGCCAGAGCAATGTCATTGACTGCATCACGCAGATGGTGGACCAGAACCCAGTGATGTGCGGATTCGCGCAGTTCGGGTTCAAGTTCTTGAGGTCGATGCAAGGACTGTTCACATCGGGCGCGCCCGACCACATTCTGCCGCAGGACGAGGAAGTCAGGGAGGTTCTGGAGTCGTGGACGGAGCGGCTGCCAGCACGTTGGTGAAGCAGATCAACGTGCAGAGTGTCGTCGTCGCGTTTGTACGTTCTCTGAGTGCCTTGTATTTCCGGCTCTGATCGCGCTTCAGACCTACTTCTGCCTTCGTCACAAGCACGTTGCTTCATCGCAAATTCTAGCGGGTCATCACCTGTTTTGGACTTGAAGTTGACCCTGCAACGCATCACGAGCTACTGTGTACAGCGTTCACAATGATGATCTTACCACATTTGAAAGCAAGCCAGGGGTATGGCTGCAGTTCATGACGGCCGAGAGTGGTTTTGGGCTCACATTCCACTGTTGACACTTTCCTTCACGACAGCATACCGCTTTGCAGACCGAAATTGATATGACTTGTTTAGACATTCTTCCTCATCAGTTGACGGAACCTACAACAGATTCGCAGAAGATGTGTTGCGATCAACTTGATGCTTTATTCACACACAGAAGGCGTTTCCTTTCTTGCTCGCATGCCACTGCTTATAGCTTTATCATTGTCGCCATACTCTCATTCTTTCCTGCAGTGATGTTCATCACACGGTCCGTGAACATTGACGCTGCAGTACCGTGGAGCCTTTCCAGAATGTGCCCCGTGACGCTGTAGGAAGCGCGTCACGCGTCTTCTACCCCAAAAATGCGGGATTCCAGACCACGTTCGAACGATGAGCTGCGGCTACTAATCGCCTCACACCTCCCGAACACGAGGCGCGTGATAGCGCCAGACAGACCCTGTAGGGCTTGGCGAGCGCGGCTAATGCACAGAAGATATGCTCGGTAGCCACAAGAATCCATGCCATTTGAACGCCTAACGTTAAACCAGCCTGTGGGTGTCAAGCGGTTATCGTATACTTCGAATAATCCGTGTCCGACCGCAATGTAGAGGCAGATTATTTTGAGTCCATGGGAAGGCTCCATGATGCGCATACGGTTCTCTCGTTTGACAGCCTTTACGCGGCGCACGTTCGCAGATCTCGTACTCTCGGTGCAGTCTGCGTGCTATTCCTGGGCGAGCACCAGCCTACTTAAGCACCGCAAATTCGAGTTCTCCCGCGGCGCTCTCTTGGAGCTCTCTGGACGGTGCACCTAGGAGCGGGCTACATGTTGCGACAGATCCTTGCTTCAGTGGGTCCGTTCGCCCTCGTGGCGGGAGGACTAGCGGGGAGCACTCCCACGCCATCTACTGGTCTCGGACCGACTTCTTTCGCACCTCCTGGAGTATTTCCGACTTCCGTGTACAAGTCATACTTCAACGATCCCACCGCTACCTCCGCGCAGCCTCAGCCAGTGATTTCCGACCCCGTTCTGGTCAGTGGACACTCACAGACGAGCGCGTATGACGCTGACGCAAGCTTCCTGTAGCATTCGGTGTACCCATTTGCTTTGACGAACCCGAAGGACATTCCTCAAGTATGTGATCGATCATGTCGATCTTGACCTAGATCTTGACCGCTCTCTCCCACCACCCCAGAATGACACAAAGGACCCGCACCCACTTCCGCCAGTTGTCTCTTCTGCGCAGCTCGCACAAGCAGCCCTGACGCAGATCGAGTCGCTCTTCACAAACCCGGTGTTTGGCAACAACACATGTGCTAGTTGTCAAGCTATTCTGGAAGTCCTCAAGTTTGTTTCGTTGGCTGCACCTGAGGAGACGCCCAACCTCGCGGTCCAACTGTGCGACAAGCTCGACCTTAGCTCCAACTGCGAGAATCAGTTCGGACCCCTCTCCCTAGGCTCTCCTCTCACCCAGGTCCTCGCCAATGCTGATGTCGGCGGCTACGATGGGCAGGTAGGGAGTCATTCTCGGATAATCGTTACGCGACTGATACTGTCCTACGATGCGCTAGGCAATCTGCTGGAATTTCCTCGGTCTCTGTCCGATGCCGCCTACGAGCCCCTTGAATTTGACAGGATGGTTTGCAAAGCCGAAACCCAATCCTCTTCCTCCCCCGAAGAAACCCAGTGGCAAGCTACTCAAGGTTTTGCATCTTTCGGATATGCACATTGACCCTCGTTAGTCCAATCCTGACTGCATGCTTTACTCCCTTTGCGCTCACGATTCATATACGTAGGGTATGCTACTGGGGCGGAAGCGAACTGCTCTTCCGGTTTATGCTGCAGGGAGAACGCCTTCAACAGAGCTAGCCCTCAAGAGCCCATTTTCCCTGCACCACGTTATGGCGCCTACCTTTGGTGCGCGATCACCGACCGAGGTCCATCGTACTGAGTGCTCACTCGATTCGCTTGTTAGTGATACCCCGTACTCTCTCATGCTAGCTGCGGTGCAAGCTATCCCCGTCCTCACCGGGACAGAGAAGACTGGATTCGATTTTGGTATCTACACGGGAGACCTTGTCTCACATGATTCCGAGAACGAACTCTCAAGGTCAATCACATTTGACCGTATTTAAAGATAATCAAGCTCTGACAAGTCTGTTTCTTCCTATCAGGGATTATGTCATGTATGCAGAGGTAAGATCATCTTCACTGGACATCCCCTTCTTTCAAAGTTTCAATACTCAACACTTGACCCAGACTGTTCTATACGATCTCCTCAAGCGCATCCTCGGAACGGGTCCCTTCTATGTTGCTTTGGGCAACCATGATACGCACAACGAGTGAGGCTCAATCCATCTTGATATTTAGTTCGGTGGGCCTCATCCGGTCCGAACAGAGCTCAAGATGCTCCGCACTCAATCGGAGGTGCCCTGGCCGAACAATTCAGTTGGTGAGCTGGATCATTTTTGTATGCTTAATGATCCTCAGGCGAAGTCATGTGCGGTAGGAACTACGATCATGTCACTTCTCTATGGCAGCACGAAGGTTGGATTGACGAAGCTACAGTACAACTCGCCCGCGCGCACTATGCTGGCTACTCGGTCCGGCGCACGGATGGCCTCCGCATCATTACCTTGAACACTGACTTCTGTAAGTCTCTAATAAAGTCTCAGATTCGATTAGCTCCACTAAATACATTACAGGGTACACGTACGTGCGACATTGATTCTTCTCTGACTTGAGAGCTCACTCGCAGTTTTCATCAGTGCAAACCTGTTTAACTACATCAACCTCACTACATCGGACACCTCAGGAATGCTCCGTTTCCTAACGGATGAACTCCAGGATGCTGAGGACGAGGGAGATAGAGGTATACTTGAATGACTTGATATTGTTGCGGCTGCTCAGATTAACATCTTCAGTGTGGATCTTGGGACACGTGCTCAGTGGGTGGGATGGGACGAACCCGCTTGCCAATCCGACCAACTTGTGTGAGTCCACTTTCTTGCTATCCCCTTTGCTTAATGGACGCTTATTCCGACTAGTCTATCAAATGTAAGATCAATGCTCGCATGCATTGGAAGCTACGATACTGATCTATACTCAGCGTGGATCGCTTCTCGCCACACGTTATCGCAGGTAAGAACTTAACGTCGATTCATAGCACATTCGATTCGTCTCACGCCGTTCAGGTATATTCTTCGGGCACACCCACGAAGACCAGTTGGAGGTTACTTATCCCTGATCTGTATACGCTTAGTTCTTACCCTTGTTCTAGATCTTTTACGCCAACAACGGTACCGTCATGAACGCCGAAACTGCCCAGGCAGTCGCATGGGTGATTCTTTTGCCCTGATTACTGTTGAAAAAGCTCATAGCTACTCAGATTGCGCCATCCTTGACCCCGCTGACCAACTTGAATTCGGGCTTCCGCATGTACGAAGTCGATTCTGCGGTACGCGTTGACTGTACCATGTACTGTGCTACTCAGGATTGACTGATCTGCTTAGACCTTCGATATCGTCAACGCATACACGTGAGCAAAAGAGTCAATTCCACAGTGCTCTAATGTACTGAGGATATGTCCCTAGATGGAGAGCGGACGTCAACTCCTTCTCCGAGCTGGACAATCAGACCAAGTCCGGGCCCGCATATGTCCTCGAATACGACACCCGTGAAACGTATGGTTCGACAATCGGCTTTGGCCCGCATGACCCTTTGAACGCAACCTGGTGGCACCTCGTTACGGAGGGTAAGGCAAACGCATCGAGATCTAAGTGGGATCATCACTAATTTACCGCCGCCCTTCAAAGCTATGGAAGCCAACAACTCTCTCGTGGCGGTGCGTCCATGCTTCTGCGGTAACAGCGCATTCACTGATATCGCCACGCGTAGACCTTCAATACGTTGCAGGGCAAGGAATCCGCGCTGACTGCCGCTTGTACGGGCGATTGCATCAAAGCGAGGATTTGTTATATGCGCAGTGGAAGCGCCAGCTTGGCGTTCGCAAATTGCATCCCTGGCTTCGGGTCCGTCCAGTAAGCAGGCCGATAGTACCGAGCCTACGTGTATTAGTTGAGGAATCAAACGCACTGTGATCTCATCGCGAGCCCGCAAGTTTACGCCAAGTGTGGACGGAGATGTATAGCACCACCTCATTGAGGGTGGATGTTAACCCGAATCATTACTCTTATGACAAGCAATCTGCGTCTTCGTGGTTGGGACACAGGACAGTCAATTGAACGATATCGACAATTTCCCTTGAGCATGGAGCCCAGCGAAACGCTCTTTCATCGTCTCCTCGATCCATCGGCGGCTTCGTGGCGTGTTCTCGTATTGATGCGATGACCCAAAACGGAAAACAACGCTCCGCAGATTGTGAAAGTGTGTATCGGATAGTATGTCTGACAGGCTGTCGATATCATGGAGACTGCCGTGTCGAGTGCTCAGCATTATTGTTTCCACTTGTGGTACTTGCGAGAGAGCTATAGCAGTCCATTCCAAGGACGAAGATGCGATGATGATTGTCTGCAGTGCTTGACAACGCGCCAGGCAGTCTGCGAGTTGTGGAGCAGAATCGCCTGTGCCTCATAATCAGCGATCCGCACCATAGTGATCTTCAAACGCAGATGTCCTTACCTTGGGCACGATACCATACTTGCATCTCCAATTCTTTGAGCCCAGCACCCAGAGAGCGCAGGAGGCGGCATAGGACGGATGTATCAAAAGCGTGGTATGCCGTGAACGACAAGCTTTCCAGATGCGGCAGGGCGTTTAACAAGATGCTGTACGTCAGGAATTCGCTTCCCCCATCCATGCAGAGCCGTCGAAGGTTTGACAAGGGTGCCAATTTGACTGAACGTGCTTTGCGCCCGCCTATACAGTCGTATAGTACAGACCACAACGTCAAACTTTCGAGACGCGGGTAGGCCTCGAACAACGCCGGTACGTCCCATAGCTCACTGAACGAGCCCAGGATTGTCAGGTCCGTCACAGGGCCAATGGCAGCGAATGCCTCCTGGTGGATATGCTTCACCCAGCCCTGCAGGCGCAGAGTAGTAACCGCTCCCAGGCGACTAGTGATCGATATGAAGGCCGGCGAAGGAGGCTGAGGTGACATGTCTAAAGTAAGGTTCCGCACATATAATCCCAGATGAGGTGAGAGTAGGAGAATTTGGTCGAAGGTGTGGTACTTCCGGGCAGTGTCGAGTTTGACGGTATGGAACAGATGGAGCCTAGCCGCTGCCACCCATGAACGACAAGTCAAGCTGCAATTGTGCAAGCCTCCCAGATCGTCGTGCAAAAAGTCGATGATCCGGTCTGTTAGCTCGGGTGGTAGCATGGGCATAATCGACGTTTCCGTCTCCACCAAGACTCGACACTTTGAGAGCCGCGGGTAGCAGTTCTGGATCGTAGCAACTTTGAAGGTTTCGATTTAGTTGAAGTCGAGGTAATAGAACAGAGTCTCACCTCCGCTGACCACAGGCATGCGCTGGCAGTTGGGTAAGACGAGTATTTTGGGACATGGCTCCCAGAGTTCCGATTCTGATGGAAGAAGACAAGGCACGGTTCACTTGACGGACTGGAAGCGGCAAGTGACTTCGGAGCGACCGCCGACACGTGTAACTCGCGACGCGTAACGTACACGTGAGCTGCGTGACCCGGGGATCGTGTGCCTAGTACACGCGTCGCGGCGTCGCCACGTCGTAGTGTACGAGTGATTTGTCAGTATCAGACTGGACTTCAATCAGTTTCTTCATACTTATCAGTCTATATGCAGCATACATCGCATATTATATAGCATGCGGAAGATAGTCTGCAGTCAAGCAGTTACGAAAATGCCCGGGCAGACAGACTCTGAATGGACGTGGCAACAGTCCAAAGACTGGAATTGTGGGCTTCGATGATTCAGATGAGAGGTATGAAATCGTAGCTCGCTCGAGCGCGCATTGAGCGAAGCAACGAGATGACCGCGCTCGGATCGTTACGTCGGATGAGTGCTGGACTAGCAATCGGAAAGAGATGTTCCAATATATGTTAGATGAACTCTGTTCAGTGATGGGCTGGTGAGCGAACACAGAAATATTGGGGGAGGGTATGGATATGTAAAAACATCGCAATCACCTTATCATGTGCGCCGGCTTGTATTCTCAAAAACACGTTCATGCGATAGCGCTAATCGCACCCAATTCGGACTAAGTTCATCAGCACTAATTGCTGCCGACAGGGAGCAGCCGCTATAAAACACGCAGCTTCGCAGTATCTACAGACGCTCTGATCATATACGTTGTCACCCCCACGGATGTCCTCTTATCGGTATACCACGCTCATTCTCGATCTCGGTGACGTGCTCTTCACCTGGTCTCCAAAGACGAAGACTAGCATATCGTCACGAGTTCTCAAAGACATCCTGAACTCTCCGACATGGTTCGAGTACGAGCGAGGCCATATCTCGCAGGAGGAGTGCTACGGACGCGTGGGCGGCGCGTTCTCGCTCGAACCTAGCGAAATAGAGAGTGCGTTCAAGCAGGCGCGCGCGTCGATGGAATCGAACGAGGAGCTCATCGCACTCGTCCGAGAGCTCAAGGCACAGTCCAATGGACAGCTCCGCGTCTTCGTACTATCCAATATGTCGCAGCCGGACTATGAATATGTCCGGACGTTGCCCGCGGACTGGTCCATCTTCGACAAAGTGTTCCCTTCTGCACTCGTCGGGGAGCGCAAACCGCATCTTGGTGTGTACAAGCATGTCATCGAGGAAACAGGGATAGACCCGCGCACGGCGGTCTTTGTCGATGACAAGTTCGAGAACGTGCAACCAGCACGCAGCTTGGGCATGCGTGGCGTTGTTTTCGATAAGTATCAAGATGTCGATCGTGCGTTAAGAAACATCTTCGGCGACCCTATTCAAAGAGGTCGAACCTTCCTATGCAATCATGCCAACGACAGAAGCACTGTTTTGCACACCGAGGAGAATTTTAATGAGAATCATGCGCAATTTCTGATCGCAGACTTGATGGGCGAACAGTAAGTGAGCATTCTCCTTGGTGCCATATATCTAGACTGACAGGTGCATCAGCAATTTCACTGTTGTCCCTGATGGGCTCGAGACATGGAACTACTTTCGCGGTGAGTTGGAAAGTAGACCGATGGATCGATAAAACGACTCATTGGTTCTGGGTATAGAACGAAAGTTATTCCGGAAGCCTGTTCCAGATGATCTCGATACAACGTCAATCGCGCTGACGGTCTTGAGGCGAGATCCAGAGACAGCGAAAATCGTGATGAATGAAATGCTGCGTTGCAGGGACAGTGGTGGCATCTTCCAGGTGAATTGGCGTCTTACTATGTTTGTGGCGCTAAGTGCAAACTGATACCTTCACCAGACCTACTTCGATGATAAGCTGCTGAAGGTGGACCCGCTCACGAACGTCAATGTTCTGACGTTGTTCCATACATACGACCGCGGAACGGAGGTACAGGAGCCACTCGAGTGGATCCGTTCCGTTTTACTGCATCGCGCCTACATCGGAGAACCGCAGTTCTGGCCATCCGCAGAATACTTCCTTTACTTCGTCTTTCGCCTAGCCTTCTGCACGACAGAGCTCGCGTTGCTAAAGACGCTCCTAGCCGACCGCGTGGCCGAGCGAGTTGGCGCAGATGGAAATGCTCTGGACTTGGGTTTCCGGCTGCTGATGTGTGCGAGACTGAACGTCGAAAACAAAGTCGACCTGCCGAAGCTGTTGGACCTGCAGTGTGCGGATGGAGGCTGGGATGGCGAATATGTCTACAGATTCAGTGTACCTGGTATCAAGGTCTCCAACCGGGGTCTCGCCACTGCTGCTGCCGTGAGGGCCCTGACCGCGGTCCGGCAAGGCCATCCATGAACGCACGATGTTTTCCCTCCGGTGTATTATTTGTGTAAGAAGAGTTCTTGTTCATGGAAGTTACATACGAAGGATACGTCTGATTTATTGAAGCATTGTGGAAGGGAAGTTGAGTAGTGTGGGTGGTCAGAAGACTCGCAGAGTGATGGCGACACAATTCACAACTACAGCGCACCATTGACGCCTTACAATTTCGCAAACCACGCGACTGCACGCTCTTCAATACTCTGATCCTGATCTTCGTCAGACAGAAATCCCTCGAGGAACCCACACCCCGTCACAATGCCATTGACTAACTTGCATTCCGCTCTCGGCCCGAGCCAACCCAGAGAGCCGTCCAAGCCTGCGAGGTAGGATGCAAACGGGGTGGTGTTAAGCCCATATCCGTGAGGGTAGAGTGAAGGGAGAGTGATTACGAAGTGCGAAGACGAGGCAGCCCCATCCGTACCATTCTGTGATGCGTCGGTGGGGTCAGCCAGCGCGAAGAGAGCGATATGGCTAGAGATCCAGCGAGGCCAGCGTCCATAGAGGCCGGGCCGCAGTAAGGTTGCGAATGGCTTGGTTGAATTCTCGAACGATAGGTGAGCCTGGTTTGATTCGCCGTCCTCCATAGTGGTCGAATGCTGTACGGAGAGGTAAGATGGTATCGACGCGAAGGCCGAGAGCACGTCTGTGCAGTATGCCGACGTGCTCGTGGGGGCACACAACTTGAGCCCGCCGTAACCAAAATTCTGGTACGTTCCCGCAAACCCTTCAAGTGGTACTGGGAGCTCTGCCGCGGAATTCCTGTTACAACTAACAGGGCTGTCCAGGTCCGCACGCACGGTGTCGCGCTGGAGAACAGGCGCGCCGCGTGCATGTTCAGCGAGATATGCAGCAGTATGCGCGGAGGTATCCCCTGTCGTACTTCCCATCGTAGACTCTGCATGTATGGAAGGCGGAAGCCCAAGGAGGTGGTCGAGAATGTTGTACGCAGCGATGCCAAGCGCTAATGCACTGCCGTCGACGCTGCCGAACCCAATGATCCCGATCTTGTCCCAAGGCAGATACAACAAGACGGTATTGAACCCCGTGATGCCACCGTTGTGCCCCACAATCTGGACGGTTTATCGAAATGATCGGTCAATCATGTGGAAGTATTAAGGCCATGCGTAATACCCACCTCGTGCCCGCGATATGAAAGGCGACCCCAGCCCAGCCCATAGCCTTGGATCGATACATCCGGTGAACCGCGCCCATCCATGATGGTACGTGAAGTAGTGATCTCATCTACGACTGACTTCGGGATGACACTCGTGTTCGCCCATGGGTCAACGCCGCCATTGATCATGGTCGCCACCCATTTGGTCTTTTGAGACCCTTCGTGAGGTTGCGATCATGCCCACCTCGAAGAACACGTACCATATCGATCGTATTGGAGTTGATACCTCCAGGTCCGTCAGCCGTGTCACCAGTGACCTCGGAACGCCAGAACGGAACACGACGACCATTAGGAGCCCATGCGTGGCTGAGCTTTCCTGATTGTTCGGCGCGTACGGGATCGTATGTCGAGTCCGTCATATTGAGCGGATAAAAGATGCGTTCATGGACGAACTCCGTAAATGGCTGGCCAGAATATTTCGTAATGATGTACGCAACAACAGAATACATCTACAGCTTGGGATCAGGCTATCTGCTCATCTGAGACCCGACGGTCCTGAGAATGACATGCCTGGTTACTATACTGCATTTTCTCGCGAATCTCCGTGGATTTCAAGAAACGCATTCGCTTTAGAACATCGATGGTATCTTCATCGGGATAGACAGCAAGATCATGCCTGTCACAAAGGAGCATCAATATGTGAAATCGGAGGCTGTGATAGATAATTGACCTCGGTACCCCAGACAGATGAGACAGCAAGTCACGCAGGCTGGCCTTTTCAGTTGCGTAGGCGTCTTGGAGTCTCCATTCAGTCGTAGGAAGCAAGGAGGCAATCTTTGTATCCCATGTCAGGTTGTCGACAGAAGGGGGCAGAGCCGTGCGATTACAACCAGATGCGAAGTCGTCAATGAGGAGTCCTACGCTTGTGGCCACGAAGGCCTTCGAGCAGGACCCTATAGAATACAATGTCTGCGCGAAAAATCGCAATCAATACTTCGTGCCGCTGTCCACAACGAGGAGTGGGATGTGCAAACATATTGATACTCACATCCGGCGACACAGGATCCCCATCCTCCGTCTTCAATCCCCACGTGCTGAAATCCAGCTCGGGTAACTCAGAACCACTGAATCTGACCACACCAAATGATACACCTGGGATTTTCGCCTGAATACGGAGGGACTCGATATAGTGCCATATTTTTGGTGGTACCGCCCAGTGGGCATTATGCTTGGGGGAGCCTCCCGGTCTTGATATCCCCGTCAAGACGAGTGCCAGACATGGTATAGCACCCGAAATGGGAAAGTGTTGTGCCAAAGAGTACAACGCAACTGTACCCCAGACCAGCGAGACCGACAATAAAGCAATCCGCCACAGCTCCATAATCTGCTGTGCCTACGAGGGAAGAAGCTGAAGTGTGCAGTTGGAAAGTTCCCTCCTTGAAAGCCTCACATATACGTCATTCGCAGTTCGCAGTCGTTGAGTTCTGTCGTTTCGTGAGAAACCCCGGTCAACGCAAGCAGTTCAGAAGGACTGCGCCATCAGAGGGTCACGCAGCACAATCTGATGAACCATGCAGCAGGAATCGATACGACCACAGGTGCGCAGAAAGTCCGCATGGACAGCTGATCAGGTGAATGTTCGAACTGCAATGATAATATGTAGCCGCCATCGACCACGGTCACTGCATGAGCGCCCGAACCCGGACAAGCGAGGCTGACTTCCTGCGGCAAATCATGCTCTCTACAGACATAGCGAAACAACGTACGAGGGTGTTCAGATCTCTATAACCATCTGTGCCTTGGTTATCGAAAAGCCTCTGTACTAGCAGCGCCGCAGCTGCAGGAGGCTGCATGCAATGCCTGCCACGGCCTCATTCAGCCGGTGACTAAGCAGAGTGATCGACCCGTGGGAAATTGAACTCGCGTGGGCAACGACTCTCCCTCGGCGAGGTCGTTCTTAGAACGTACTTACGCCGTCCTCAACATCTCCCGCAAGCTCTCCAACCCATTTTTCTTCAGCGTACGATTCTACATCTGAGACTCTTGAAAGACGCGCCGGCTACCCGTACTTTTGAGGCCATCTATTGAGCGACAAACATAATACCTTCTATCGTCCTGGTCTACCAGCCGACTCCTTCCGCCACCAAACGTTACGTGAATTAAATATCACCTAGATCACTATGGACGCCCAGAAACCAATTACGAAGTACGATATCTTCTTGAGGGTGCTACAAGACGCGTCTTCGACGTTCTCATTTGTCCCCTGACAGAAAGCGCAAGCTCACGGACAAGAACCTCCCTAATGCCCTCCTCCAGTCGTCTGAGTTCTCCGCCGACTCGCAGATGTACACCGACCTCTTACAGATGGAGCGGAAGTTAGACTGGACAATGACGCGGAAACGGGTAGAGGTGCAAGATGCGCTGAGCCGTCCGGTACCCGTGCGTGGCTTGAACGGCAATGTATGCCACGATGCTCAAACCTCTATGTCGTACAGGCTACACGGACGCTGCGAATATTCATGAGCCACACTGTGTCTGGCCAGGCATGGCAGCAAGGCACGGAGGAGCCGAAGGTCAACCCTGAGACCGGTGAAGGTATCCCAGCGTTCTCGTTCAGGATCGAGGGGAGAGTCTTGGAGGTTCGTATCGAGCATACGTTTCTCAGGTCTTCCGCACTGAACCTCGTGCCTCATGATATGCACAGATTCCAAATCAAAGAGCAAAAGACCGCGCACCACCCCGCAAGTTCTCGACTCTGATCAAACATATGGTTATAGAGCTTGACCGTGATCCGGCGTTATACCCGGATGGAAATGTGGTAGAGGTACGTTTGCTCACCATCCTACCCTGGGTCTCTCTGACATCCAACAAAGTGGCTTCCCGGGCCAAATCAACCTTCTCTTGACGGTTTCACGATTCGCCGCAAGGGTGACACTGTCACCAAAATACGGGTTGTACTTCACCTCGAGCAGCAACCACAGCAATTCAAGGTTCATCCAGACCTAGGTACGTCCTCGTCTCGTCTGGTTGGTCACCTATGTGACATAAGTGCCTTCCGTAGGGAGCGTTTTGGGATTGAAAGAAGACAGTCGAACGGGCGTCGTCCAAGCATTGTGGAACTACATCAAAATTCACAATCTGCAGGACAAGGTCGACCGAAGGGTAGTGCGAGCAGACGCACACCTACGCCCTGTTAGTAGTTTTTCTTCGAAAACAAGTTCTTCTACTTGCTGACCAGGTGTCAGCTCTTCGGACCACAAGAAACTATTCTCTTCCAGCAACTCCCAGAACTCGCGAACCGCTACCTCATACCCCCTGATCCCGTTGTCCTGCACTACACACTCAACCCAGCGCTCCCACCGCCCGAGAAGCCAAGCGCATGGGACGTGGAAGTGAAAGTTGACGATCTGAGCCTGAAGAGCCGAATGAACCACACTATTCTGCAGATGTCGTCCGAGACTGCCCGGGAGCTCTCGAAGATGGATGAAGAGGTAGGCTGATTCGTGATTGCCTCAGAGTGTTACTCGATAATTAACATACGGTCTACGGCAGATCGCACTACACGTGCAATCGCTCAACAACTCACATCTCAAGCGCACGTTCCTGCGCGCCTTCGAGGAGGACCCGCGTGGGTTCATCCAGGAGTGGCTCGCATCGCAGGCACGCGACCTCGAGAGCGTGCTGGGCAGCGGTCCGAGCGAGGGCCAGACCATGCGCCAGGAGGATCTGAAGCGCAGCGAGTTCTTCCGGCTACCGTGGGTGGAAGAGGCAGTGGCAATCCAGGAGGGCATGCGTCTCGCGGCAAAGACGGGCTTGTGAGTGCCTGAGCGGCGCCGGTGTTACGTGTATTGTATAGGCTGTGTTATGTATTGTTATTTTCCTTGCTGCATTGTCCGGACATGTCGTTCACTGAGAAAAACACGTTTTCCAAGTGGCGTTTTGCAGTGCTTGTTATTCTGCATTGTTCGTAGGCGTGTAGCAGCTGAACGCCTGAGTGTGAGAAAATTCTGAGCTGGTGGTGAGTGCCAAGATTGGAAGGCGGCGACTTCCCGATGGATCTGTGATCGTACCTACACGCAATGGTCGGCTATTCAAGAGAACAACACCAACTCGTTGCCTGACATTGCGTTGCTACTCGTATATATCACCTTGACACCCATTGAACACCTTCGCAACATTCCAGCTTGCATTTGAACCCCCACTTGACCAGAAAGAAGTATCGTAGACGTTGGAGATAGCAGAAGATGGCCAGCAGACAGGTGCGTTGAGCATGCTGTGCTGGCTTGCGCCACTGGTTTCAACTTGGTGCTGACAAACCTTTTGCAAACTCGTAGTTGGGGAAACTCAGGCAGGTATGCAACTGAACGCATCAATGGGACACGCAAACTGACTTGCACCATCGCTCGCGACTCAGTGGGCTGGCGAGGTCATCTCGTCGCGAGATCGGACCATTGTAACTGAAGAATTTCGAGAACTAGAACAAGATATAGAGCTCCGCAGGCAGGGTATCTGGAAGTGAGTATCTTCCCTGCTCACGGATCAATACAATCCTCGCGATATTGCGGGCTGTGCAGCTTGACTTGACGTGGGGCGCCCTTGTGGGGATGTGTATATATTCCTTACAGAAGACAACACATCCCTGATTCTGTCGCATGTGCGAGCGTCTATCGAGTTGGACATGGGATATTCCCCTCGAAGCCGCTGAAAGCCTTGCTTACGTCGAAGACGCTCGAGGCTCTGCTCAGCTGACGATTCCCTTCTACATGTCCTTTTCGTGTCTCTGATGCTGACGCGCCTCTGAAGACTCCATATAGTATCTGAAGAGTATCGTGACTACTTGTCGAAGAAGAAGCAATCCGAGGCCCTTGAAGATGCCGAGAAGATGCTACCGATGGACGCGCTGGGCGTGGTCATGATCCAGCACGGCGAGGAGTTCGGCGAGGACTCTGCATATGGGGTCTCCCTCATGAACTACGGCCGCGCTCACTGTAAGATAGCGGCGCTGCAAGAAACGTTTGCAATGACACTGGAAGATACATACCTGGCATCGATCCGCAGGGCGGAGGACGAGATCAAGGAATACCATTCACAACGGAAGAAGCTTGAGAGCAGGCGGTATGTCCACATGCGCTTTTCTTTCTATGACCTGGCTCACTATAGCTCCACAGATTGAGCTATGATGCAGCCTTGACCAAGCTGGAGAAGGTACGGAGTAGCAAGAAAGTGAAGGAGCAGGAGAAGGCAGAAGCAGAGGACGAGTGTGAGACCGCGAAGTCGCGCTAGTATGTTCTGTCTCCTTCGCTTCAGACTTCCATGCTGAGTGTTTGCAGTGAAGAAACAGCGGAGGACGTTCGTGCGCGGATGTATGCCATCCAGGAGAATGAGGTCGCCCAGTTGCATGAGTTGACACAACTGCTGGACAACGAAATGAGATTCGTAACGCAGTACCTTGACGTTCTGCAGGAAACGAAGGCGCATTGGATTGACGAGTAAGTCATTTTTCACATCATTACCACATCCTCAAGCCCACCTCGAATATTTAGGGCTAGTTTGATGAAATTGGAACCCTCACGACCCCTTGGGCCTACTCACCACTTCGTGCGAACCACCGAGGGGTCCCGCCCGGGATCGGTACGATCACAGAAGTCCTCCCTTTCCAGGAAGATCAAGCACTCCGAATCGTCCTCGGATGAGACGACAGACGACGAGGATACTCGGAACGGCGCATCGCTCACGCGCCGCAAATCGGAAGCGGGCAGCAAGGCCCCTTCGCGTCCGCAGTCGCGGGCGTCGCGGAAGCGCTCGGACAGCACTGCGACCGCCGCAAGCGAGAAAGAGAAGGCAGACAAAGGCTCGCGCCGGATCAGTGTTGCTGGGTGGGCGTCGAGTGCGGTGAGCTCCCTGACGGGACATGGCAAGAAGGATAAGGACAAATTTGCCTCCCTGCGGGACCATGAGGAGTCGAGCGATGACGAGGACCATGCCGCGGAGGCTGGCGCGGAGATCAAGCGTCCCACAAGCGCTCTGTCCTCTTCCTCCCGAAAGTCGAAGCATCAGAAGGCGAAGAGCACGACGAACTCGCCCGTCGCATCCCCGCAGCTGCCCTCACGGGTGCCGAAGGCGCTGCAGAGCGCCACTGCGCGGAAGGTGGCTGTAGCACTGCATGACTTCAACGCAGCATCCTCGGACGAGCTCAGCCTCAAGGTGGGAGATCGCGTGACGGTGCTGAACGAGGTGACGGATGGCTGGTGGATGGGCGAATGCAACGGGCGAAGCGGACTGTTCCCGACTACTTACACGGAGGTCATCTCATCGACGTCTTCGTTACCCCTCAAGCCACCGCTCCCACAACGCCCGCCGGTACTGGCGCGTCTGCTTGTCGGAAGAACGCCGCCGTCACTCGAGGATGGCTCCAGCCGCCAAACGCTTGTCAACTCGGAACTCAGCGATGCGGGTGACCACCATCCATTCGGGGACCACTACGTCGCGGAGGCGAGTCCTACGCTGGGCCAATTCGGCGCGGTCGACGCAGCAAGCAGCGACGACGAGCAGCACCACCTGATGCCCTCGAGACGCTCACCGAGCATAGACGACTCACAGACGCCCAAACAGCCTATCGTGCGGCCCACCCTAACGCGACGCCCGACAGACTCCAGCTCCACACCGCCGGCAAAGAAAGCCCCGCCACCACCCCCGCCACCAAGACGATCTACACTGAGCCTGACGCCCGGCTCCACACCGCCTCCGATTCCTAGTAGAGCCCCAGTGGGTCTCGGCCGGTCCTCACAATCCAGCTCCGCGTCATCTTTACCCTCGGCGGGTGCCGTCACGCTGGATCATTCTCCTTTCGACAGCCCACGGGATACGATGCAGGATACGGACTGCCACAATTTCAAGCAATATCCTGCTATGCCGCAGGGTGTGTGCAGCAACTGCTTCCAGATTCACCAAGTATGAGCTTTGGTCGATATCATCAAGATACACGCTACTCTGATACCGAGTATGACTTCATACTGAGGCTTTTCCACTTCTCGGATCTATCACTGGACTTCGCCATACCTTCAAAGCATGTACTAGGACACTTACTATGACTTCATCGCGACTGAACATTGCATTACATCATGGCCTGCTTCTCTAGGACATCTGGCCTTCGCAAATTACCAAATGTCAAGGCTAGAGTTGCATGACGCAGACTCGGACATCACAGGGCGGTTGACTTGCCTCATAGCTGTAATCCTTAAGCCGGTAACTACCCTCAATGCCTATTATGACGTAGCTCTCATTCTACGGCACCGTAAGGCACGAGTGCAGCCCTCTCGGCGACAAAAGAGAGGAGCAGACGTCACCGATACCAAAACTCACATAGACAGACGTCGTTCTCGCGTGAACTTAGCCTAGACGCTGCACTGGCACAGGCCGGTAGGGACCACGAAGCTCGTCCAGCGCCAGCAGACAGACTCTGAATAAACAGAAGGCGCGAACGACTCCTGCTATACTTTGCTATGTTCGGCACACGCTGGTGACGACATCGGAGGTTTTGCTGCGGCCGAAGTGTTAGTTCACCCAGCCATCGCTCACCAAACTGGATATCTTCATTCATGCTGCTCGGCAACGCGGCATGCAGAGTGAGTGGGCTATACGGACACGGATGTCGTGGCCATGTTACCGTATTGGGTAGGTGTCGCCTTGTTATCCCGCCCAATCTCTCGACCGCTGCTTAGCAGACCAGACTATTTAACGGAGATCCTGATAGTATGCTCCCCAACAGCGTATATGCATCCCACTTCTATCGGGGCACGCTATGGCCACTGATCAGCCGCGTTCTCGTGACCACCTACACAGTGACACCGACGTAGGCTATCTGACTTCTATGCCCCTTCCAGTGAACAGTCGTAAGTGCCTTCAGGTTCAGAGTCAGTTATTAGCGCATGATACACCTCACATAACCTGCAGATGCCTCTTTACAATTGCGACGAAGCTCATGTGTGCTGATTACCATGTTCTCTAGCGACAGAGGAGTCTCCTCCGAGACCTCCCATGCCGGTCCTCAACACCGCTGTTTTTGTCAATCTTCTTAGTGGATTCAGATGCGCGGCCTTCTCTATTCTGGACAACGTCTTTTCCTATATTGTCTTGATATTCTATCGATGCTACCGACATATCTTCCTACTGCACATACCCGCCTGCTACAACCTAAGGATCGTTCGATGGAATGATGATCCTCCGACCGATGATGACAACGACCAGTGCCGATGCCGATGGAACAGCTATGTACAAGAGTACAAAGTAATGGGTAGCACGTCTATTGCTATCTCTGGGTAAGCAACTCAGCGGCGTATGGCTCGCCAAGCACGCACATATCTCTGACAAATCAACCTAGACTCACTGTGTCCATGCTGCAAGCTATCATGACGTTACCGAGGGCCAACGTTGCCTTTGATTGTGCTATTTGTGGCATAGTCTGTTCATTGATTGCCACTGCATTATGTCAATGCTTCTTGTTGAGTCTGGAGTCTATACAGGATGTCGCTTGTCGTCGAGTGTGGCTACAGGTACGATGGTGCGGCAACTGAAGTCGAACACATTCTGACGCTATAATCTAGAACTCTCATACAAAGGGACCTGTGTGGAGATTCAGTGACCCTGAATTATTTCTTGCTGCTCCCGCCGCATGGACGGCATGGTACATTTCGAATGTTGGTCCTTATTGACAATAGAGGGCTGACGCGTCACATAGGAGTACAATCATGCTCATCAGTTCCATCGTCTCGTACCTGTGGCTAACATTGGCTGCCACCACGGAGTCCATAGGCGAACCTGAGAACCTCCTTCTGTCGCCATCTCTGGCTGAAATTCTTACTTTCAGTGTTCTGTTAGGTCATGGTATCGTACATCTCATTGTTTCAGTCACTCAAATCCGACGTTTGGCACGCCCTACTCCACCGGTCTGACCCGAAGGGCAAGACGTTTTCTTGATACTCTTGCATGCAGATTATATCGTTCCGTTGATCAACGATGTATATGGTTGCACAAATAATGTGTGTGGATCGTTTCTAATCCGTATCAGAATAACGCGTAAAGATTTTATATCGGGGAGAATTCGAGATCGTCCGAGAACACCCGACATGCTTTCTGACGGCCCGTAGTAGATTCTTATCACCCCTGACTCACTGCATCCGATAATGCTCGCATGTCTCGAGTTTCTTAATTCGAGTAGTTGTAGAAAAGTCGAGCGTAGAATCATTTCGGAAGGACTACTTTGTATATCACTACCCGCTCAAGTGGAAATCAGTGGAGAGTTTAACTTCGAGTGACCTCTGTGCTCCAGTCAATTGCGTGAATAATGTAGCACGACGAAGATGCAGTCTAAGTGTCGAATGAGTCTGGTTACTGGTACGGTACATCATGGACTTATGAATTGAAGACCTTCGGAAGCCACCCTGCCTCAATGTCTCCTCATCTCGGCAATGCTAATCCGCGGAACATTCAATAGCAATTTTCCTCGTCTAATGCACATTATGTGAAAGATTATGAGAATGGGCTCATGCGTGTCATGCGTATTACAGCACCCACCTTGAACTCCATTCTTTCGGAATCATTGCCAATTTTCGTATTCTCCGAGGAATCTACAAGCTCGATTGTATTAGATGCTTCTTCAATGCCTATAGCAGTGAGGTCTTCTGCTTCAACATGCTCGGGAGTCTCCCACGCCATGTCGGCGTCTTGGGAGTCATGACTATCTACCAGCTGTTCACCAATGTTGTCGATAAATGACGCGAGCATTGGGCTTGCAGGCCGAGACGGAGGTGAGATACTAGGCTGGGAATTGACAAATGAGGGCCGGCTATCCAATCCGTCGTCACGGGGGCCGTAGGCGATTTGGCGAAGATCGCATAGGAAGTGTGTTATGCACAGAGATGATAGACTGCTTCGAGTTAGTATGGACTACAACGATTGAGTATAATAGTCGCATACACATTGTACAAGTTGTTGACCTGGATGTTCTGTAGCATATCTCAGTCACGATGACGCATTTCTAGTCAGCCAAATCTGACTTACCGGGAACGGAATACTCACGATGGTGAGAACGAGTATACATAACAAGAGTCTGGAACCGATGCAATAAACACCCTAAGGGTCGATTCGAGTTGCGAAATGCGTACATGAAATACCCAGTGCCTGTGAAGTAAATGTTATAAAGTAGTTGAGTGTTCAAGGACCACTTGTCATACCGTCACGAAGCAGCAAAGTCACCAGAGGTATTCTGATTCCATACTGGTCAGCCTCCCGCTTTAGAGCGTATGTCTTGTGCCAGGTGACACATAATACAATTGCATCTGATGCGAAGTAACATGTCGTGTCGATTACTGTCGCTAAGATACACGGGGTCAGCCTATGGTCAAGACGACTAAGATTTATCCCACATCTGTCGGATTTCTTCAGTTAACATGCCCCAGAACTATGCGGTTCGCTCACAGTATTCCCGTAAGATGGCTTGGGGTGGCGCCCGAGACGCACCAACTACCGATGCGCGGGACCTCCCAGACCGCTGACGATGAAAGCTTGAATTCGACCCACTACGGGGGATGAAATTTGAGTGCTCTTGAACATGCCATGATCTAATTCAGCTTTACCGCATTGATAGAGGTAGGAAGAAGTGTGAGTGCAAAAACAGCTGACGGCAGCTTCCAGCCACCGCCGCCAACTGCATAGATGCGTGCTACTGAGAAGCCTGTAAAATAATGACACCATTAACACCATGACTGATCTTCAGATACTCTTGATCGCAACGTACACATCCAGTTGATGTCCATTGCAACCGAAATGGCATAGCCAGTGTCAGTCCATGCAGAGCACCTGGAAAATATGTGAAAAGCAGAAGTAGATATGTGAATGTGTTTGCAGGGTCATATGGGCAATAAAGCATTTACCCCTGGCAGTGGTTTTTCAGGTGTTTTCCAGACAGTCCTCTGCTGGATACTTACTGAAGTGGTCCCGAAGGATGGGGGTTGCTTGTTAGTTATGCCTGGGTATAGCTGCATGATTACACCGATCGACCATAGAATCGTGAGCCACCGGTTTGAGAAAAAAAGCAAAGTGACACAGCTGAACTTTCGACCCCACATCAACTCTACTTCACGTGCAAACGTGAGAATGCAGTCGTATATCAAGATGCCTGTTTGTCATTAGCTGTTATCTAGGATTTGCACTAAAGAATGCGACACACATGACAGCACAACAGAATAGCAGTTCTGATTCCAGCTGTAGTGGGTATGTGATTATTCAGGGAGCCTGAGTATAGCGATGTACATACTTGGATTGCAACAACCCTACGAGATCAAAGATTTCGGGATTAGAAGACATGTAATAATGTCCGGCTGATGGGATGGACTTGAATTGTAACAAAGGGTTGGAATGTCGTCTATCCTGAGCACACTGACAAGAATCTCAAGGGTGTTTTATATCTTTCCGTAGCAGACGATGATCGGAAATTTATTTACGCAAGTCAAGTTCTGAGTTTGGGGCGGCCGCCGAGGGCATCACAATCATCTGGTCATCTGAGATTCTTGTGATACTACCCAAAATTCAAATATCCAGCAGCACATTTCCCAAGGTTGAACTAGCATGGAAAGAGATGTCATAAACATATGTGCTTCCATTCAACTCGTCAGCGTCCTCCCATGAGTTTCGATTTGATATTTGAGTTACAGTCACAGTTGTTCGAACGGGGGCCGGAGCATACAGAACATACTAGGAAACCATGCGAAATGTTTTGAGCATTGATATCCAAACAACACCGCCAGAGGTAACGTGGAAACGCAACTCAGGTATGAGGCCGCGTTCGGAGGCATTACATATAGCATTCCAATTGCAGGTATGTTACATACAGACCGCAATCGCTTGGGTCTTCGTGTTCGACGGATATCGGCTGACTGTCCTTAATGTCACAGTTGCACGATGGTAGCAACTAGACTGTTTCAGTTGGACGAGACGAGACGATTGCTGCGCAGCGGGCGTGCCGCTAGGCGATATCAGGGACTTACCGCAGCCACTCAGGACCATCAATGGTGACAAAAATGTCAAATTGGCTTCACCACGATTGAACGTCAAACGCCATACCGCCAGTGGGTAGACTCGTTCAAGGGCATCCCGGTTACTGCATACGCCCGACAGGTCTTACATATGCCCTTGTGTATCTCAGGCACCTTCAAGCTGTACTCGCGATGCACACAAACACAAGCTACAGCCTTACGAAGTGCTTACATTTCTGATCGTTGCTACGAGATTTGCTAGTTTCCAGGATGCGAGTTGAGCTAGGTCACATCCATCTTGGATGTAGGATGCAGAATACTACCCGGCCAGTCAACTTGGTAGTATCCCCAATTCCGTCGTGCTGGACATCGCTCGACATGATGTGACTGTTGGTGTTGTATGTGCTTCGCACATCACCTTAGATAGTACAGACTGAAGCATACAGTCGTCGAGCTGAGAGATTATCATTTATCAGCTGCTCCCATTGCCAAGTTAGCTCCAGCATTCCTCGTAGAGCCTGCCTTCCCTCTCGAGCATTCCAATGAAGCCCCCGGCGTTATCCTCGCTCAGCTTGCCATGGTTGCGAGCGGCATCGCGAATTGCTGCTTTGACGCCCATCGGCATCTTGTTTGATGAGCTGGCCCGCCAGTCAGTCGTCCACGTCAGCCTTGTTCGTTGCCCAGTGAAAATAAGCTTACCCGGAGATGTAGACCCAAGCGCCCAGGTCGCCGATCAACTCCCATAGCCTCTGCGCGTCTTCGCGCATGAGGTCCTGGACATACGTCCGAGGCACTCCTTCGGGTCCATCGCGCGAACACGCTACACGATACGTGAGCATTTCACCAGAGGCGTACTCCTCCCATTCCTGGTGATAGTGTTGGTCCTTAGCAGCTGAACGACACCCGAAATAGAGTGTGTTATCTGTAACAGTCGGTGAATAAAACTCGTTGAGATATAATAATAAAACGCACTTGTAGAACCCGACTCTGTGCGTTCTTCTATCACGGCACGCATGGGAGCAACACCTGTGCCCGGCCCGATGCAGATCACGGGTATGTCAGGGTCTGACGGAAGCGAGAGGAGGCCATTGACGATGCCGATGCGTATTTTGGAGCCTGTGCGAAACCAATACTTGTCAGCCAGGCGGCGCAAAATCATGGCAGCGAGGACTGACCAGGTTGGAGGCTCGCTAAATACGCGGTACACACGCCTCTCCTTGGGATTTTCAGCATTGTCTTGTATTGCACTATCGCAATGCAGAGCTGGACCTGCCGTGGGTGACGCTGTGCAAGTGTTGCTTTCATACATATTTTGAACGGTGAAGGGTCATAGAGGTGCATACCTTGCTCGAGCTCGCTATTGAGAATTGTCGTGGCCTTAGAGGTGGGAACACGTCGAACACGTATTCACGGGGAATTCGGGCAGAGCGGAACTCTTCGAGAACTTCGCGTATTGTCCGCCTAGGGCGGAAGCAATAGTCATAAAGCTCATCCTACATCAGAAGACATAGCGTTCCAGCAAGTAAGAGATGATGAGGTTTGTTACTACCTCTGCGATTGCAGTAATATTAGACGGACACGTACCGCACCCTCGAGACTGAGAAACTCCGCTAACTTCTCGCGCTCCAGGTCGTCAGATGTAAAATGCTGTAACATCGCGAAGAAGGAGCGTCGTGGTACTGCGTTGATGTCGAGGTAGCGTGTGAATAGGTCCCGCAAGGTTGTAGTGGATGGGAGATGGTCTGGGAGAGACTGATCTACACCGGAAAACGATGGCTTAACTGCATAGGTTCTAAGGGGAGAGGCACCCGTACCTGGCAGCGAGTGTTGTATTGAGATGGGGTCGTCAGCGATGTTCGCATATCCGATGCATGCCAGAAAACCCTCAACATCCGGTTGCGCTGCTTCTGGATGAATGATGGCGACGTCGCCCGGGTCATAGCTGTTGGCATAGCAGTTAATCCTAGGCCAAGCAAGTAAAGAGCGAGCCCACTGTATGTCTGTGTCAAACTCGAACTCAAAATGTCGAACATCTTGGTACCAGTCTTCTGCTGTAATTCGACAATTGCGTGATAGTATAGCTAAATGGTACACTGGATCGTCCTCGAGGGGACTCGTTGCCTCGCGCAGCAGTGTTGAATCTGCATCTTCAATGGAGACGCGCGGAGGAGGCAGGCCATCAGGAGCTGTAGTCTCAGCTCCAGGCGGTAGAGGATATATCTCGAGCAGAGTGTCGATGAGCTGCTTGTTCCATGGCTCAAATGCGCCGTCTAAGCTGGTGAGATGATGAGACAGGTCATGCCAACGGACGGACATGTAGAATAAGTGGCTCCACAAGGCGTCGCACAGCGCCCGTGAGATTGAGAACATGTCTCCCGTGTGGAATATCATGGAGCGATGTTAACAATCTCTCGTGGCAACGGACCGACGCAGTGAACCGAACCGCGATCTATGACACGCACCCGAGCGGATGTTGGTCATCGCCTTCACCTCTCGTACAGACCTCCGCTGCTCCGAGGCTCGTGAGACGGCGACTCAACAGCTTCGCAGGCCAACAGAACTTTTCGTAGGCTGTATCGCCCAGGCCGAAGACGGCAAACTCCAGGTCCTCAAACAGGTCCTCCGGCAGGTCCGAGCGCAGCAGCATGGTCCACAAGGGCATCATCCCGCGCGGCTCCTTCCCCGAGCCGGTCGTCGAGACCACGAAGATCACAAAGTGTTCCGCAATGAGCTCAGCCTGGATTTGAGGTAGCACCGTGAGCGACGTTCCAGGTCCTCGCGGGGGACTTACCGGTGCATATGTGGCCATGTTGTGCACGCGGGCGCGGACATGGATGCGCCTGCATTCGCGCGCGATGCGGTCGGCGATGTCTTGTGCATTGCCAGTCTCTGTAGCGTAGAGAATGGTGAGCGTCCGTTCTGACTCGTGCTCATGAGGGAAGAGAGGAGAGGGCATCGTTATCAGATAACTGAAGGCGTCTAGATTTATCTTTTCTCTTCATCTTAATATAGGCGCCCAACACTCGCCCAAGCGCCTGGCGAGTTGCTGTCCTTGAGCAATATGAAAGGTCAAACTAATCCGATGACTGCCCAGTGGTGTTTGCAAGTGCTCATCTTGAAGAATCAAACCCTAGTGCATGTGTCCACCATCGACAGTTTACCTGAGTCCAAGACACGATTAGGGTATCACCTGTGGTATTGAGGGTAACCGAATCCTGAGTACAGAAGAGTAGTAGGTTGGGAGCTGTCATTATATCCTCCGCATCCATCTCGTCAGACGATCAAACAGTCCTTTCTGTGCAACAGTCCGTTTGCGTGTACTAGTCGTGGATGCCACGCCCACAGTACCGAGAGTAGAGCTAGGACTTCCAGCAGTCCTATGGTCAACAACCTCACTGCCGGATGCATGCCGCCGTTTATAGTCTGCGGCCGACTCTCCGCTGATTCCATACTTCCAAATGCCACGTTTCGCAATTCTGTAAGAATATAAGACTTTCAAGAATTTAAGAGGAATGGCAAGCACCTACTGTGATTCAGTCTGCAAACGGAGGAATTCATCCTTACCCCACTTGCCATACTCCGCGCCACTCTGCTCGTAGGTCTCCACCCATCCAGCGCGGAGCATATCGAGAGAAACATTCCGTCCAGTGAAACGAGCTAAGAGCCCAGGTAGAAATCTCGGCTTCATGTGGGCAAACCCAACCTGCACCATCAGAGGGAAATGAATGAGTGCTCGACGAGCAAAGCAAAGCTGGGTGGACGGACAATACGCGCGTACTGGTCCTTACGGAGCAGCTGGCAGTAGACAAACTTGCCCTCGACGTGGTTCTTGAGCCATCGTAAGCTCTCCTCGGAGAATTGCTGAGCGGGCCGTCCAAAGTGTGCACCCTGCGCAGTACTGCTATGAGATGCAAGCATTTGAAATTTATTGCGCTGACATACTTCCGGTGCGTCAACCCCTGCAAGGCGGATGTGTATCGTCTGGTCCTTCAGGTCTGCATATCAAGCACTGTTCAAGTCTGGTATTGTGCACGACCAGCAGCCGACAGAGGAGTTGCTCACCTCTGGATGCCGAAGGTATACGCCTGAATTTCAGTGGCCAACTCCATCCGAAGCCAGGGGTGTGATAGATCCGAAAGTTGTCTGCATCACCCACGCTGATTACGCCATGAGTATTCAACTGAGTAGCGTAAGTGATAGACGCACCTCGTCACGTATCCCTTAACCCATCTCCTCTTCGCAAGTATGTCCGGGGTTACCCAATCTGAGTTGGGTATGCGCCGAAAGTATCTAGCATACGCATGCCTTGCCGTCAGAGCGGATGCGCCACCAAGCAGAAACGCTGATAGGGCTACAAGATGTGGTGGGAGAGACGCAAGTCGAGCGTCCAAGGCACTCGTGACGGCGACAGGTTCTGGCGCGCTCGCGCGTGGAAATAGTTTGTTCGTGAGAGTGTCCATGATGTCGTCCAATTCGTCGAGGCTCCAGAGGGGGTTTCTTCCAATTCAAAGGACCATTCCAGATGGCCAAGTTAGACTTGAACGCTGGTGGTCGAGACACGTAGCCAGGCAGAACCCGACGAGGACAGGCCGTGCTCGACACAAACAGGCCTCCTCGCGCACTGCTGGGGAGGCACCCACGTGCCGTTTCACACGCGCAGCGCTGAAGCTGCAGGACGCATCGCCTGTTTTGGGAGCTTTCCCGACTTGACGAAAGTCGGCCATCACCCGAATTTCCGAACCCAACTGATTTCATGACATTGACCACATGAATACTCAGAACACAAGAACACAAAACAACGCAAGATGGTCCCCTGAAGCGGACCCCCAAAAGGTTTACTTCTGCTGCCGGGTGTAGACGACGACGACGGAAGGTAGGATTGCATCCTCGCGGTACACGATGGTCTCCGGGTACTGGACGCTACCGCCGTTGGCGGTTGTCATACCCTCGGTCTACACAATTCAAGATCAACGATGAGTCGCGACAATTAGCACGCAATCTGGTTCAAACATACTGAGTCGAAGCCACTGTCAGGCGCGGTCCTGTTCTGGTCCGGAGTGTACAACGGCTGAACCCTCCCGGTTACGACGTTACTGAGGAACATCGTGTGCTTGTGAGAGTGCATGTGCCAGTTCCATACATATCCGTCTGCCTCTGCGGCGCATTTTTAGGTGAGCTTTTGTAATTAGACTCGAGAAGCAAGTTGAGATACGTACTGGATGAGCAACTCGAAGTGTAGATGCCCTTTCCAAACATCTCGTGCGCTCCGACGTGAGCCATACTAAAGGAACACTTCAAGATGGAGCAGAAGAAGCAATCTGGATTATTGCACGGGTTCAGGTTGTTGTTGTCATCGCCGATATGACACGCGCGACGGGTGCCGTGGAAGAGATACTGCTCTGCGCAGTCGCCCACACGCGCCTTGACCTGCTGCCTGCTCATGTTGAGAATCACACTGTTCACTTGGAAGACTGTGGACGGACAGGTACGCCCTATTGCGGGCCAAGTGAGCCTGCGCTTCTGCGCCATCTTGTACAATGTAATAGATGGCTTCCAGGTGGTAAGTCTTGTTAGGGTGCTGCCAGCCAGCCACGAAACGCTTCTGGGCTGTAATAAGAGTATCATTACGAGCGAATGCGGTGATATTGGTTGCAAATACTGGCCTTCGAGGTAAACCGGGTCACTAGTGCCGAGAGGCATCAAGTGCTGCAAAGTGCATTATGACATGTTGAGCGGCTTGGTCTCGCACGACGGCAAATACACATACCACCATAATTGAAGATGTGCAGTCGGCTTGGGAGACTATGGAGAGAAGCTTGTGTGGACTAGAGGATGTGCAGCTGGTCAAGCCGAGATGTGTCTTATATTCCGAGGTTCCCATTTGCGCGCTATCGATGCAAAGCTCAAGCATTCATGTGTCACCAGCCGTTGCTGTACTTTACGACACTCAGGATTCCGATTGTATTGAGGAATGTCGGCGGGACGTTACTCCGATGACAGGGCTGGAGTAAACGTGCGTCTGCGAGTAAACAAGTCTAAGGTCATCGGAACGCATCGCAGCAGTATGGCAGGCACGCGGCAACATCTTGACTGATAAGCCCCTCCTTCATCTATGGAACACGGAAACTATTGAAGCCGTTGAGGTCGGGAAAGACTGCTGTCAAAAATCCAAGCCTCCTGCTGCATCATTCGATGTTTAGGAGGCCGATCTTTACTTGACGGCAAGCGAGAGTCCTATCAGAACATGCATCTGCCACACGTGAACAGACAAAGGCGCGAAGGTGACCGTCATGAGACCTGTGCCTCAAACCTTTGGGCTTTATAGCATTCTTGTGCATGACAGCAGCATTGGCATGATCGCGGAATATGTGAAGGATGTTAGCAAGACATATTCTGAGATGTAATGAGTGCACACGAGTTGCTATATAGCGCGCTGGTGACCACGTTCAGTTCAGGGCTCCAGCATAGGGCGGGAAGTATTCGTCTGGCGTGAGGCTCTTCCGAGCGAACCTAGAAGGAAGCAGATGATGTCGGTGCTAGAGCACGTGTAGCCAACAATCATAGGATCGGTCCATCGCGTGCAGTAGACAATGTGTTGTAGTAAGTAGTAAGCAGTGACGCTACGCCTCATATCTCAAGCCTCGATTCTTTCGGCACGCGCAACGCGCGGAGCTTCAATCGAACCCCATGCAATTTCTCAAAGAGCAGGGGCCAGTTGTTTCTAGATGCAGATCGAATGAAACGAACGCCCTAAGCATCGCTCATACATGCAATAAGGGCAAATACCACTAACATGGTGGCTTATAACGTAACTCCTGCCAGGAGTAGGCCCCGCTTCAAGCCACCCGTTCACGGCGAGGTGTGGGTATCATCAACTAGGATGCTGATAGGGAAATGAAAGCGGAGACGAAGCCGTAGCAAGAACAACTATGGAGGATACGAATACTGTCAGATAAGTGAGAGTTGTGCACAAAGTCATTGTTTGTTTCGATAGTCTATTTTGAGTGGCTTTACCTTGTTTTCGGAAACGAGAGTCCCCGGGCGACGATTGTACTTTGATAGCACGTAGCACATGAGACACGATGTCATAGTAAGAAAAGCAGCTCTGCGGATTCTCGTTTGCCGGGCCATCAATGAGCAGCGGAGGTTCCGGAAGCTGCCGCCTTTTCTGTACTACTTCAGTCCCGAATGCCCGTCTATATGAGCTTGAGCACTCGCACTGTGATCCATTGTAGGCCCATCAAAGCCAGTACATGCATATCTTCATATTTATCAGTGCCCTTCCCCAGAAAATCTCTGGGTGGATCGTGACTGTGATTTGCACGGGAACGCTAGTACTTAAAGGCCGCTGCCACCTGCCGCGTCCCGAAGTCCGGAGCTCGTCAAATTAGTACACCTTGTCTCATACCCGGATCTTTATGCAACTTCGACGATAATGCGACCTTTCTTGCATTCAAGGCACGAAGACAGATTGGCTGCAAAGAGCAGATAAAGAGGCTCTATCAAGCGAATTGGATGGTGACTCAAGAGAGAAATGGACATAACATGATCTCCAGCACGGTATGAGCAGCTAGCGCACTTATTCAAGGCCGCAGTCAGCAGTCACCGAAGTTATTAGTTCCGAGACCCAAAAGCCCGTTTCTTCGCAAATTGGGAGCCGGTCATTGGTCCTGTAGGCTGTTGGTGTATATCATATTGCGTCTCTTGAAACTGGCATATTTATTGACACGCTGTCCGATGTGTTACAACGGCGAGAAAGGAACATCAAGGACTGAAGTATACCACCATGGGATCTAGAAATGGTGTTGTCTTATTTTGGATGAGCCATATGAGGCAGGTCTGTGGCATTGTCTTGGCAGATAGACTTTCACCACCTCAGAGTGTCCATGTCAATTCCATGAATACAGCCGTGCATAGTTGATCATCGGTGGGCGTGCATGAGAAATAAAGGATATGATATAAGCGGAGTCGGGAAAATAGGCCAAAAATATGCCAGCGAGCACGAGGCGCTGAGCAAGTGCTGACGTACGCCCAGAAGCAAGCGCCCACGATTGATCTACACTGGACCGAACCGGGTAATACATCCTCCCTCCCTCCCTCCCTCCGACGTCCTGTTCCACTCTGCCGTCCTGAGCCAATTCCCAATAGGTGGAGCAGCTACAGTCGCTTACCCTCGCCACTGGGGTCTCCTCTCCTTCTTCGTCTTCTTCATCCCTTGCCCTCGGGGCCGCAACCGGCGAACTGGTTCTCACCGCAAATACTGCAACCCATGGTCCAGGGGCCGTCTCACAAAGCTCAAGCTCGATGCAACCCATTTTTGTGAACTTATTTTCACTTTCACTTAAACTGTTTTAGCGCAAGCTTGCGCCCGCTATTTGAGGTCTGGTACTAGGAATTCTATTGTCGACGCCTATAGAACAATGCCCGAACCTAGACCGGATGTCATTCACTAGTGAAATTGACCCGGATACTCACGGCCCCTGTACACAACTCTAGGACAGCAATTCTCATGTCTATGCTAAGGCTTGTGTGAAGACCTGTCACAGCTTTGAAATGCAGTCTGTGTTACTCCACTCAAACACGCCAAGCTGGAAATAGCTGGCTTCCACACTTGTCAAAAAAATCGGTGTGCACGCGTGCAAACACAACGTGATACCCAGAACATGACATTGGCCGTACCTCCGTACATCCCGGTACCATGGCGCTCCTCACCCTATGTGCAATACGGTCAAGAATATTTCCTGTCCGGTGGGAATGACTTATCATCGATCATCTTCGCCGTGCTTCGTTCCTAAGGCGCCCGCGCGTACAATTTTGCATTTAAATATAACTAACCTTTCCTTCTCATACCTCGAACTCGGTGCTGCCATTACCGACTGCGCACATCAACGCCTGCGAGGACATTACCGGCACCGGGAACTGCTATGCTCCTGTGGACAGCAATAATCCATGGGTACGAATGGCCCAACGCCTCGTCCTCGATGCGCGGATTCCCGTACACGTCCCCGAGCTCTGGACTGTTCCGTTTCCTCGTACCAGGTCACCCACAGTCCTGGACGCGCGCAATTTGATTGGTTCTCGCTCTTGAAACAGCTCGTTAGAGGTAGAACCTTCGTGGTCGGAATATGTCGTGCTGAAAAGTATAAAAGCTGTTCAGCATGCTGCTGAAGCCCTCAGGACCTCAAGTTCTCTCATCCTGTTAGTCCCGGCTGAAAAACAATGTCTTTCGCTACACTCCTCGCCCTTGTAACCCTCGCTGCAACTGCTCGCGCTGCGCCGACCGCGGTTTGCTCTGATGGCACCCGCGTCAGCAACGCCGTCTGCTGCGACTTCATTCCAGTATGAGCAACAAGCCTTCAAGTCGCTTGGTGTCCTGACTAAATTGCCCAACAGCTCGCTCAGGATTTGCAGAACACCATATTCATGAACGATTGCGGTGAAGATGGTTGGTGCCATTTATCCTTCATGAATTTCGTTAATGCTGATGTCGCTGTTCCGTAGCACACGAAAGCATCCGTCTGACCTTCCATGACGCTATTGCGATTTCTCGCAGCCAGGGTGCCGCAGCGTATGTCGAGTATTTCACGTTGATTATTGATATGACTAAATACACGAATGATCTCTAGCGGTGGCGGAGCTGACGGTTCCATGCTCATTTTCCCCACTGTGGAACCGAATTTCGCCGCGAATAACGGCATTGACGACTCCGTGAACAACTTGATTCCGTTCCTTTCCACGCACCCGACAATCAGTGCCGGTGACCTTGTCCAGTTCGCCGGCGCGGTAGCGCTCAGTAACTGCCCCGTAAGTGGTCATAAACGTCGTACACAGCAATCCCTTTTGAGACGTGCAATATCGTAGGGTGCTCCTCAGCTCGAGTTCTTGGCGGGCCGCAAGAATGCGACCGCTCCCGCTGTCGATGGTTTGATCCCGGAGCCTCAAGACAGCGTGACGAGTATTCTCGACCGCTTTTCCGATGCGGGTGGCTTCTCACCATTCGAGGTTGTCTCGCTCCTCGCTTCGCACACCGTCGCACGTGCCGATAAGGTTGACACCACCCTCGATGCTGCTCCCTTTGACTCGGTCAGTGGACATTGTCTGCTAAGCATACAACACGTACTGAGATGCTTTCTACATAGACACCTTTCACCTTTGACACCCAGATCTTCCTCGAGGTTCTACTGAAGGGCGTTGGCTTCCCCGGAACTGACAACAACACCGGTGAAGTTGCATCCCCTCTACCTCTCGGCAACATTGTCAGCGGCGGAAATGACACTGGCGAGATGCGCCTCCAATCCGACTTCGCACTCGCGCGTGATGAGCGTACTGCATGTTTCTGGCAGGGATTCGTCAACGAGCAGGAGTTCATGGCAGAGAGTTTCAAGGCCGCCATGTCCAAGCTTGCGGTCCTTGGCTCGAATCGCGATGAGCTCATTGACTGTTCCGACGTTGTCCCCACGCCCAAGCCCGCCGTTAACAAGCCGGCGTCGTTCCCCGCAACGACCGGACCTCAGGATCTCGAGCTTACCTGCACCGCGGAGCGCTTCCCGACGCTCTCCGTCGATCGTGAGTGGATTACTCTTTGCAATGTGATTGATGCAGAATCTGACGTGACTTTACATTATAGCTGGTGCACAAGAGACTCTCATCCCGCACTGCTCCGATGGTGGCCAAGACTGCCCGTCTGTCCAATTCACCGGCCCTGCATGAGCAACGATCTTCTGTGTTCCCCTACGTTTTGCTTCTATCTGGTTTCATTTCTACTTGTTGTGTACCGGGATGTCGGAGAATAGATTGCCTAGAACCTGATAGCTACTCTTGTTCTCTCACTTACACAATGCAATGATCGCTCGGTGTGGCGAATATTAACGACATTGTGCTCTATCGAGGACCACGAACATCTTAACGAGCATAATCATTGCACATCTTCGCAACCGTGAGAGCCCAATACCATCTTCTGAGAAGATAACCTGATTGCGCATCATTCCCACCTTGCGGACACACTAGATGTCGTAGGTTCCCGAGTTGTGTGAGGGGAAAACGCTTCGGATATACAGTTTACTTTGCCGTGGGTCTGGGACATGCCAAGAATTCGGAGGCTACCATTGGTGTGGGTCAATTTAACTCTCATCGAAACAAGCCGAGGTGCCGAAACTCGACATGTTCGCTGACACCGATCCACAGAGTCAGCGCGACAGTGGATAGTGCATGGCCGGCATAGGGTAGCAGTCAAATTAATGCGAAGCATGTTATATGATTGGCATACAAGTAAGTATATGTTCTGCATCGGTCATCATGGAAGTACAACCTGGGAAAGAGTAAACAAAATTGTGAAATCACGGGGCGACATACTTCCCTAGTCCTGACGCGTAAGATTGGGTCCACTCTATACCGTGAACGAATCTGCTAAGGTCGTATATGGTTCTGGACTGTCCAATGACGAGGGTATTGCGTGGACACCATAGACCGATTCGATATTCTCGTGGAACCCACAAGATAAGTTTGCCCTGGGGGCTGGTGATCCATCCAGACACTGGATCAAAAGACAGTATGTCTCTGTAGTCGTTGATATCATGACCTTCATCAAGTGAATGTATCGAGCACGAGTGCTCTGTGATGCACAATGCTGAAGACTGCAGGCTTGAGATGCCTGGACGCAGTATTCAAGGTGAATATGGGCAAGGCTTTATCTGTGAATGGGATACGCACCTCTGCATGGGGAAAAGGCAATGAGAGGTGATGTTGCCGTCTTCTGGCTTGTAGTTATGTCCCATACTCGGATCATTGCGTCAGTGGAACCTGTGACCACACACTTCCCATCTAACGAGAACGCAACGGCTAGAATCCAATGAGTGTGTCCCTTGATTGGGTTCGTCAGCGGTGCTCCCGTTAGCGTATTCCAAACCCGAATGGTCCCATCTTTTGAAACTGAGACAAGGCGCCTTCCATCTGACGAGTACGCAATCGCGTTAACCCAGTCGGAGTGTCCTTCTAAGGGCTTCGTCACCAGTTCTCCTGTTGTTGCGTTCCATATTCGAATTGTCTTGTCGTGTGAAGCTGAGACGATATGGGTTCCGTCCGGTGAGAATATAGTAGATACAACCCAATTGACATGTCCCTCGAATGGCTTTAAGATAGGCTTCCCTGTTCTTGCGTCCCACAGCCTAATTGTCTTGTCGTGTGAGCCAGACACGACACAGGTTCCATCGGGACAAAAGGCAACGCTTGTCACAGAGCCAGTGTGCCCCTCAATTGGTTCCATCACCGCCATTCCAGTCAGCGCATCCCATATTATGATCGTTTTGTCTTGGGCACCAGAAACGACACGGGTGTCATCGGGCGAGAACGCCACAGATTTCACCCAATCGTCATGCCCCTCCAGTGGTCCAAGCTGTAGTTCACCAGTCGTGGCATCCCATATCCTGATCGTACGGTCGCTAGAACCAGAGACAATACGATCACCAGCATGCGAAAATGCAACCGACCAGATAGCAGCGGTGTGTCCCCTGAGTGGCTTCATTATTGGCTCCCCTGTAGCAGCATCCCATAGTCGGAGGGTCTTGTCATGAGAACATGATACGATGCGAGACCCATCTGGCGAATATGCGACGCAATTGATCCAGTCTGCGTGCCCATCGAGGAACTTAATCGGTTCGTCGGATGTTGCATCCCAAACCCGGATTGTTCCATCCGCCGATCCAGATACAACACAGGTCCCGTCGGAAGAGAATGCAACAGATTCAACGATATTGCTGTGGCCCTCGAGAGTGTTGGCGGCCAATTTGCCTGTCGTCGCATTCCACACCTTGACTGTTCTATCGCTTGAACCCGAGACTATGCGAAGCCCGTCCGAAGAGAATGCAACGGTACCGATCCAATCTAGATGCGCGTCCGGCAGCTTCAGGAGCGACTCTCCTGTGAATGCATCCCACACGCAGACTGTTCTGTCGTGCGAGCCAGACGCAACGCGAGTCCCATCCGGTGAGAAAGAGACGGACCAGACACTGCCGATGTGCCCCCTCAACGGATCCAACAAAGACTCGCCAGTATCAGGATTCCACAATCGGATTGTTCCGTCACTTGATCCGGAGGCGACACGAATACCGTCTGGCGAGCAGCTAATCGAGTTGACAGGTTTGGTATGTCCCTCCCATGGCTCTGTCAAAGGCTCTCCATCGAATACATCCCATACCCGTATTGTTCTATCATTTGAGCTCGAAAGAATGCGAGTTCCGTCTGTCGAAAAGACAACACACGTGACTAGGTCGGTGTGTCCTCTCATTGGCGTTAGCATGGGTTGACCCGTCATGGCGTTCCACATCCGTATTGTTCCATCATACGAGCCTGAGATGATCATAGTGCAATCCGCGGAGATCGCGACTGACGAAATGGAGTCGGTGTGGCCTTCCATTGACTTTAGTAGCGCGTCGCCCGTGGCCACGTCCCACACCCTGATCGTTGTGTCGTCCGAGCCAGATACAATACGTCTGCCATCTGACGAGACCGCAACAGATTTGATCGCCTTGGTGTGACCTTGCATGTGAAGGAGCGTTCTAGGCGTTGTGGATACACCGCTCGCCTCGAGAACAGGCCTATTCAGAAATCGCGGCCAAAACGCTACCGCAACTGTGGACGTCCGATGGACAGATGGAAGTACGGAAAGGTATATGTGGGGTACGCTTAGCTCGATAGCGTCTTTTCCTATGATAACGAAGTTGTTTGCATCGCGAACGAACTTCGTCAGATTCAGGGATGCGGTCCGGCGCTGACGTTGGTGAGCGTGGTCGGAATGGGCACAATAAAGCAGAATAAATATAACGCACAACATTATTCGCCGTCATAACCCTCATGAGAAGCTGCGACGCCAGATGGGCTTTTCCCACCGCGCTGAGGACTTCCAACCAAAACAGGAATTTCTCGCGCAGGACTTTCTCCAGACGTAGAAGTAGCTTTGATAGCCCAGATGCTGTTGTGACATGATGGGGCCAATGCAAGCATGAATATATAAGTTGAACGGGTAGGACTGCCAGCGTCTGCTGCGCATTGGGAAGATAGGAGGTAGCACAACCCGTAACATTGAAATGAAGTAGATCCGACGACATGACCTTGATGCAGGCTTGCGCGAGGTCATATTGACCAGACGGGGTGTCAATGAAGAAGTCCTGGGCGCGCTCGCGAGCGGTCAAATAGTCACCGAACGAGGCATGAAAGGTGGACACTGCACCGGTATCGTCCCGTGATGGCATATACACAACAGCGTGCAGAGGATCGAGCATTCCGCGGATTCGTCGGACAGGTATGCCGACAAGTTCGCTTAGGGTAGATACACGAAGATGTTCGCGAACAGTGAGGATGATTGCCAATATTCGCTTGGTCATGAATATTTCGTCGGCATCGCGTTCATTCGGGTTCATTGCTTTGGATAGGATGAAAAAGTACATGTCGTCCAATGCCTTGGTCAATGGTTTGCCGGCGGAAACGAGAAAGGCTGTTAGTTTCTCCAAGCGCTCCACTGGATCGTTCCGGACGTATTCCGCGACAGTGAACGCGTAGATGAAGAGCTTCCCCGCAAGTCGCGTCACAGTCTCGATGTCCGTATGTCCAGGCCATTCGACAGGAAACTCGTATGAAGGATCGGAGCGCTCCCGTGAATCTCTAATATTGTGGAGACGTCGAGATAGGTAGAGCGAGATGTCTGCTTCTACGATGTCCTGCTCGATATCGTGTAGTCGTACGACATCGTAAAGGTTAGGACGCATGTTGAACTGAGCTCGGATGTACGGTTCCGGCCTGGAAGTGACGAAGAATTTGACAGGGATATCGGGGGATTGGGTGATGAGTTCGGATAGTATGACCTCTGTGGCCTTATCATCCGCACATTCGTCCAGGGCGTCTATAACCAAAACCAATGCCGGCGGTTTGCCGCCGAAGGCTTCGAAAAGAGGCTTCTTGAGCAGACATTCGACCTGAACTTCGAGCCTGGCATGCGCTGCATCTGGTGTCGCTTGCAAGATGTCGAGTAGTGCCAATTTGTAGAGCCCATTGTGACGCGCCAGAGTCATCGCAAGCGTCGGAATGATGCGCTTGACATCGTCCCGAATTCCTCGTGCGCAGAAGAAACTTGCACCGAGTAGACCGGCATCACGAAGACTGTGACAAAGCGACCGTGCGATGGCGGACTTGCCCGTGCCTGCCATACCATCAAGCCAGAACACTCGATGTGTTGACGGATTGCGACTCCAAGAATTTAGATCGAGCAGAAGCTGAACTCGAGTGTTCGCCATGCACGCATCCCCACTTTGAGCGTCAATTGCGGCACCTGGGATATGTTCAAGCTTCCCCAGTGCATCTGCAGGTCGTGAGAATGGTCGTAACACCCACACCAGCAATGCTCACTATCTGCAGCAATATTCTCAACCTTGAGTTCCGTGTTTAGACTGCAGTCGACCTATATGTTCACATTAGCAACAAGAAACGAGTTATGAACATATAAAGCCTACCCGAAATTTCTCTAGTAGTGTCGCTAATGTCTCCAAGATATTTTCGAGCTCTTCTATGTCGCTCAAAGCCTTGATGGTACGCTTCAGCTTTCCGCGTCGAATTTTGACTTCAATCATGCCCTTGATGGATCCTAGTTCACTTCAGAACCGTTAGATATTGGTATCAGGTTTCGAAATACATCGGCTGACTTTGATAACCGATCAAGGCGCCTTTGAATCACGATTGGTATGTCTTGTTGCGTGCTGTACTGAGAGAATATCATCTGGAACCCCTCAATCCTCTGGGATATCTTCAGGAACCCATCTCCCACGTCTCTGATATTCTACCTCGTCCATTGGTGGGTGTCTCCGGCATAACATCAGGGAAGAGGACGTACGTCCACAAGCTCCATTACTTCCACTATCCCGACAAGAACCGCCTTTAGAGGAAGGAAGAGATCGGAGCCATCTCGGACGGTCTTCAGCACCTCTTTCAGTACCAGCCACCCAGTCCGCCCCGCAGACGCCTCTCCAGACGGTTTCTTCGATTTCTCACGCTTCCAAGGTAAGAACGACTTGCTCATAGTGTATGGAATATGCAGAGCGTACGACAGTCGCTGGAGAGGATCGACGAAGTAGTCAAGGTTGGTGGCAGGACGAGTAGTACGATACGTGCAACTGTGGGCTAGGACCAGATTCACAGCCCTGACAGTCTTACCGCCTAAGGCACAATAGCCGTTGCCATGAGGCTGTCTGCCCTTTTGGGCGAACGCGTAGGAGCCTCGAGCATAAGATCACGGGGAGCCACATCAGGGCAGTTGACTTATCAGTGTGGGCGAGAACACACCACCTTCAGGGTAACCCGACGACTTCGGGAGGCGCTACTCAGTGAGCCCCGTCGTCCGTGTATGCTCAACGAACACATGACCTTTATTGACACACACGCCCGTGATTGTCTTTTCGGAGGGGTTGATTGGAATATCACAAACACGGCCATAATGTGCGGGGTCTAAGGGAAGCCGCAGAACATAACTAGACCCGGACGGTAGCGTTGATGTCGTTGTGTTGACTCGGCGAATATAAAGTAGACTTGAGTTTACACCAGGAGGGGCGGGTAGAAATCATCGATTATTCTCGTGCTACAAGTTAGTCCAGACGTAGAAACTAGTGTGTCCATGGAAGCAAAGCAGAAAGGAGTGAACGGTTCGTCGAAACAGGACTCTTAGCATTAGCTGTAGCCTAGCCGAGTAGCAGTCACATGACCTAGTGATCACGACTTGCCGGGACGACCGCCACCACTGATCAGCATCCCTCCTTCTCCTGCCCGTAACATTCTAGTTCGCTCATTTGTTGATGTCTTCTTTTCGTGCGCCTCCACGCAAAGGCGAGAACTTTGAGCTCAGCGCAGACCTCAACAGCGAGTACCGAGAAAAGCGCAAGGATGCCATCAAGAAGGTCATCGCGAACATGACCGTCGGGAAGGGTGCGCAGGTCTACTATGTATCTGTCCATACAGAGCTGAACATTCGGTTCAGACGTCAGCGGTCTCTTCCCAGACGTGCTGAAGAACATGCAAACAGATGACCTTGAGCAGAAGAAACTCGTATACCTGTATCTCATGAACTACGCCAAGACACAGCCCGAACTCGTCATCCTCGCGGTGAACACATTCGTTAAGGACACGGACGACTCGAACCCGCTTGTGCGTGCGCTCGCGATCCGGACGATGGGCTGCCTGCGCGCGGAGAAGATCATCGACTACCTCTGCGATCCGCTGCAGAAGTGCCTCCGGGACGACAACCCGTACGTGCGCAAGACCGCCGCGCTGTGTGTAGCGAAGCTGTACGACCTCAAGCCGGAGCTCGTCGTTGAGAACGGCTTTGTGGAGACGCTGCAGGAGATGATCGCGGACAGCAACCCCATGGTGCGCAGCATCCCCCGTCGCTTCCGATCCCAGGGAACGTCCTGACGGCGACCAGGTCGTTGCAAACACAGTCGCAGCACTCACAGACATCCACATCGCCGCCGTGGCGGCCGGCTCGTCGCAAGAAGTCTTTGTCATCACGCCCACGATCCTGAACAAGCTCCTCGTCGCGCTGAACGAGTGCTCGGAGTGGGGCCGTGTCGAGATCCTCACCGCGCTGGCACGATACGAGTCGCCAGACGACCGGGAGAGCGAGCATATCTGCGAACGTGTCGTCCCCCAGCTTCAGCACGCAAATGCCAGCGTCGTTCTTGGAGCAGTCAAGGTCAGCATAGCGCAAGCGCACTGCCCTTCTCCGTGCTGATCAACCCCGACTTCAGGTCATCATGATCCACATGCGCAACGTGCACTCGGAGAACCTCACGAAACAGTTCATACGCAAGATGGCTCCTCCGCTCGTCACGCTGCTGTCAAATCCCCCAGAAGTCCAGTGGGTCGCGCTCCGTAACATCAATCTCCTCCTCCAAAAGCGACATGACATCCTCTCGAACGAGATGCGTGTGTTCTTCTGCAAGTACAACGACCCGCTGTACGTAAAGGTGGAGAAGCTCGATATCATGGTCCGGCTCGCGGGAGAGAACAACGTCGACGCGCTTCTGAGTGAGCTCAAGGAGTGAGTGTTGTATATTCATTTACAGTGGAGGCGCATACTCACGACGATCAGGTATGCGTCTGAAGTGGATGTTGACTTTGTAAGGCGGAGTATCAAGGCGATCGGACAGACAGCAATCAAGATCGACGAGGCAGCGGAACGGTGTGTAAATGTCTTGCTAGAGCTGATCAACACCCGCGTTAGCTATGTCGTTCAAGAGGCTGTTGTCGTCATGAAGGTATGTGCATACGCCTACACACTGTAGCATCGTAGCTCAGATAGTGTCAGGATATCTTCCGAAAATATCCCTCGACATACGAAGGTGTCATTCCAACATTGTGCGCAAATCTCGACGAACTAGATGAACCCGAAGCGAAGGCATCACTCATCTGGATCATTGGAGAGTATGCGAACAAGATCGACAATGCAGATGAATTGCTCGGCATCTTCGTAGACACGTTTACGGAAGAATCCTACCCGGTATGCATGCGTAAAGCAGTGACCAGAAACACCCCTCACGCCACCCCAGGTACAACTACAAACCCTCACAGCGGTCGTCAAGCTCTACCTGCAGAAGCCAGAGGGCTCACAAGGACTGGTACAGAGCATCTTGAACACTGCAACAAAGGACTGCGACTCTCCAGACGTCAGGGACCGCGCGTATATCTACTGGCGGCTGTTGTCAACGGACCCTGGGGCTGCCAAAGTACGTGGCGTCTGTCCCTCCCCTGATACAAACATTCTCATGCATCTGCCAGGCCGTCGTGCTGTCGCACCGCCCGCCAATCTCGCTACCGCGTACCACGGTCGCCCCTGCGCTCCTGGAGGAGCTGCTATCAGAAATCCCAACGCTCGCAAGTGTGTATCACAAGCCGGCCGAGACGTTCGTGGGGCGCGGGCGCATCGGCGTCGACTCTGTGCAGCAGCGGAACAGCTCCGAGTGCGTCATTCCCTCCTTCTCTTCTTCCTTCTTCCACTCTCCCACCTCGGTACGCCTAGCCCGTACGCTGACCACGCTCCCCGTAGGCTCCCCGATGACCGTTCCGCGACGCAAAAGGCACTCCAGACGGTCGCGGCCGGGCGACAGGCGGAGAACCTGCTTGACTTCGACGACGTGAGCGCCGAGGACGGGCAGCAGCCCTCCGGGCTCGCCGCGACGACCGTGCTCGCGTCGACGCCCGCCGCGGCGAACCTCCTCTCGGGCACGTCGAGCAACCCGCTCGACGACCTTGTCTCGATCTTTGGTTCGGTCAGTATGACGCCCGTACAGCCACCGCAGCCTGCGAATGCGCTGGGCGGCTTTGGGTCACCCGTCGCGACGTCGCCGCCGGTGGGCCTCCCCGCCGCGGCGTCGCCCCCCGTGCAGCAGGCGTCGAGCAATGACCTGCTGGGTTTGTTCTAGGTCTACGCCGTATCGTGTTTTATGTTGTATCTGGAGGTTTGTGCAATAGTATATCATTTTTATTCGGTGGCACGCCGGTTCCATGTGATGATAGATCTCTGTTATGGACGTGTGGTGCGTGACGCTTTTTGATTGGCTGAAACTCGTCTTGCATCGCCCAGTGGCGACTCACAATGATGAGAGTGGGTCTAGAATCTAGGTCGTGGAGGGTAATTGCAAAACGACGTCGTACACGTTGCTCATCGCCCCATTAAGTTCGCGACGGATCGCAACACGGCCCTTCGTGCCCGCATGTTTCTGGTTGCTATAAAGCCCGCACGGTTCCGCTGTGTCCCTACAAATACATAATACCCCTTCCATAGACATCTTCACCACCATCGTACCGCAAAACATCATGCGCTTCCACGCCCTTACATTCGTTATGCTCGCGGGCATCGTCGCCGGCGTCTCCGCCCAGTCATCCTCGGACGCTGCATCGTCATCCCTCATCGTCTCCGCCGGGGAGTCCTCGTGAGTCTAGCATTATCACTCTCTGTGCGTCACTAATCCTTTTTGTCCCTTTTCCTCCAGGGACATCCCCATCGGCACCGCTTCCGCATCTGCATCCGAGTCGCTCGACTCTTCCGTGGCCGTATCCGGGTCTAGCTCGAGCGTCGTCCCCACCGCCAGCGCGTCCAGCTCGATCGATGCATCCTCGAGCTCCGCCTCTGTCTCTGCCTCCACCGACTCAGCGTCCGGCTCCGGCACACTCGCGCCCGCGTCGAGCTCGGGCTCGTCTGTGCCCTCTACTGCGTCCAAGTCCGCCTCGGTGTCCGCGGGCTCCAGCTCGGGCTCGTCCGCTGCGTCCCAGGGAACCGGCAGCCCGACCAGCGGCGGAAACCCAGCGACAGTGTCGAGCCCGTTCAACGCTGCGCTTGGTGGCGCGCACCCTGGCGTGGGCGTCGCGGTCGGCGCTGGAATCGCACTGCTCGCGGCTGCCTTCTAGGCGCCATCATTCGGACGGGTTGGACGTTATGCGACACACATATGGACCTTACATTGCTCGTTTCGATACCCGAATTCGCGAGCTGTGGCGTGTGTGGGCGGGATGGACCATTTTTTAACACTTTTAGCTGGGACTCGACTCGATGCGTGTAGGGTGGTGCTAGCCACGGTACGGTGCCGGACATTCGAGATTTTCGAGATGCCATTAATGCATGCATTGTCTTGATCTTCGTTCTCTGTTCGCGTCGCTGCCTTGTCGCTCCCCGCAAGTGTCTGAGCTCCTGCCGCGGCGTGTCCTGCACAGTGCGTATCTGCCGTTTCGCCCGTCAAGTCCGTCTCGAAATCCTGGAAGCTCCCTCATAAGGCACGACGCTGCCCCGAACGAGCACGCATGGAACACCGCCGAGCGGCGAACCGAACAATACAAGGCACGGGCGTGCATACGGTCGAGAACGCGTGCCAAGGGTGTCGCGCGGGCGACTGCCTGAACGCTTCCGAGCGAGTATGTTGGCAGACTTCGAACGTTCGATACGCTGCTCGCAGTTATAAGCTGCGCCCGCGCGGCGGGGTCTGCACCCCCTCGGTCATCCTCGCAGGACACGGTCAGCTTACCATGCGCCATTTTGCCCTTTCTGTCCTCGCCGTCGTCGGGAGCATCGCTAGCGCGCAGGCGGCGTGGGTCCCCGCGTCCTCCGCTCCGAGTGCGAGCTCGGCATGGTTCGTCGCAATCTCTTTATATGAGCGTCGATTTGTTGCTGAACTTGGCTCTAGGGATGCCCCGACCAGTGTGAGCGCGAGCGCGGTCTCAACGTCTGTCGCGGTGCCGTCCTCGTCCGAGCCGCACAGCGCCAGCCATACGAGCGCGCCCGCGTCGCACTCGTCCAGCGCGCACTCCGTCGCACCGACGTCCAGCGCGCCCGCGTCCGCGTCGCACTCCGTCGCAAAGTCGTCCACTGCGTCTGCGGTACACTCGTCAGCGAGCGCAAGTCACTCCGTCGCGCACTCCGCGTCGTCGGCGAAGGCGCTGCCTAGCAGCGCCAGCGCGAGCACAGAGTCCGTCGTGCACTCCACGCCGGCCTCGCCCTCGCATTCGTCGGAGCCTGCGCCCTCGGTGAGCGTGCCCCACCCAACGGTCAGCGTCGCGCCTGAGCCGACGGAGAGCGCGCCCCACCCGACGGTCAGTGTCGCTCCGCCGACGATCAGCGCGCCTGCTCCGACAATCAGCGCACCTGCGCCGACTGTAAGCGACGCGCCGCCGGCGAGCGCGCCCACGAGCGTCGCATCCGCGCCCTCCGCCCCCGGGTCGAGCGTGGCCGTGCCGACGATCTCTCTCGCTCCGTCGTCGATCCCGGCGTCCATGTCGGTGCCGATTGCGCCCTCTGGCTCCGCGACCATCTTGTTCCCCAGGTACGCACCGCGCTATCATCCTCAATCACCAGCACCCTGATCAGTGCTTTTTTTATTACCTAGCGTCAGCGCTCCGTCCGCGTCCTTGTCCGTGGTCCTCTCCTCCGCCTCGCTGTCACTCCCGTCCGTGTCGCTGACCTCTGCCAACGCGTCCGCGACGGCGGTGTCGGTCTCGTTGAATGTAACTGTTTCGGCCAACGCTACCGTCTCGGCCAACGCGACCAGTTCTGGCGCGACGATCCTGTCCGTCTCAGCATCCCCGACCTCCCTCTTCCCGGCCAGCGAGACAGATGGCGCGTCCACCAACGCCCTGGCTCAGCCCACAGGCGCTGCAGTCCGCGGGACGCACGTCAGCGGCGCGTTGGCGCTCGGCGCACTCGTCGGGGTGCTCGCGATGATCCTCTAGACCCTGAGACGATAATACGAATTTTTCGAACGCTTATTTCTTGGACATGTTCGGCGACGATGAGTTCGATGACGCACTTTCACGTGTTTATGTTACGGACCGTCGTGATGTTGTAATGGCTTGTAGAGACGGACGGTGCATGATGATACATATTTGCAGTAACCAGTTGTTGCTTGTTGCCAACTCGTGCGTCAGTGTGCCTTTGACACCTCTGTCAGCGATTCGATGGAGTTCCTAGATCACATGCCATGATCCCAGTCACGTTGCGCGCTCACCCGTGCCCGCGACCCGTCGCATCTTCGGAAAATCGGGAGCGTGACGACGGGCATTGCAGCCCTGCGCGGAGTCCAGTGCCCGCACCGGAGCACGCAGGGCACCCTGGGCTCTTCACGGACGACCGGACGTTGTGCAGGCCATTTCAAGCCGCGAATCTGTCCCGGAATGGAATTCCGCGCAGATTAGCCGGCCTGCTCCCACCATCAAGCCTCCATCCGGTGCAGACATGTCCAGAAGGCGAGTGCACGCTGTCCGTCCAGGCTGTAGCGCCAAGTGTGGCCTCAGCCCGCGGGCCCTGAGCGCGATGGATATAAGGAGCCCATCGATGTCTCGGCGTCCCCGCATTTTTCTCGCCTCGCGTTCCTTGTTCGAATCAGTTGTATTTTCTGCCCGCTAGGCAGCATGCGTCTCACCGCCGTTCCTTTCATCGTTCTCGCCGCGTGCGCCGCCGGCACCCAGGGAGCCGTCCTCGAAACGTGCGTCTTCCTATTGAAAAAGTAGCTTTCCTCGCGGTGTGCTCACCGCAGACGCAGGACCGACGTGCCGAGCTCCAGCTTGTCGTTTAGCTCTGCGCACAGCATCGAGCCCTCCCCGCCCATCTCCTTCTCGGCGGCTTCTTCGGCTTCCTTGTCGACGCCGGTCTCCCCCTCGTCCTCCGCGTCAACGCCGGTCAGCGAGTCTTCCTCCGCGTCGACGCCGCGCACGGAGTCCTCCGTAAGCACGCCGCGTGAGTCCTCCTCTGCCTCGACTCCGCACGAGTCCTCCTCCGCCTCAACGCCCCGCTCCTCCTCCCCAGTCTCCGCCCCCGGCTCGTCCTCCTCCGCAACCACGCCAGGCGTCACCGAGTCCTCTTCCGCCTCCACACCCGGCGTCACCGAGTCCTCCTCCTCCACCCCTATTGCCACCGAGTCCTCTGCCTCGACGCCCGCCGTCTCGTCCTCGGTCAGCGTCACCACGCCTGCGCCGGCCTCCTCGTCCTCTGACACCGTCCCCGTGCTCTCGGGCGCCTCCGGCTCGACACTCACCGCGCCCGGAACGCCCTCCTCGTCCTCCCAAGGCTCGCTCTCGCTCCCCACCAACGGCAGCCCTACGGACGGCACCGCGCCCCCCGCGACGAGCTCGGGTGCGGCCGTCGGCGGTTCGTACGCCAACACGGCCTTGGCCATCCTTGCTGGTGTCGGTATCTTTGCCGTCGCGATCTAAAGTCGTCTTGAACGCTTTGCGAGACATTTCTGTATACCCGTCCTTGGACATTTTTATGCAGTGTACTTCAGGATGTGTGGGGTTTAGGGAGGACTGTACATCTTGTAATGTTGTGCCTGTTGCTGTGCAGTGCTTGTTGTTGCTGGTGTCTGGGCTGTTGGAAATGCATCAGTTGTGCTGCGCCAGGGATACTTTTTTGATCATGTGTAGTCCGACAGATGGTCTGATCTTGTCAGCTCGTCGACAAAATGCATAACAAGACCTTTTTGAAGTATCTCGTCCCGCGAGCAGATAAGCTGAGGGATGAAGAGGCTGCACAACATTATTCAATGATAACCGTACGAATACAATGTAACAGTGATGTAGTCGGGTATCTTTACCTCTGCGCCCAGGAGCATAATTTAAGACGGATTCTGGCTGCCTGATCTGCTCGGGTTGTCGTTCTTGTTCATTCCGAACAGCTGTGCAGATGGTCAGGTGAGTGGAAGCATCGGTTGAGATAATCAGACTAGGCACTTACATCTTTGATCTCCTTCACGCTGAGCTTATGCAGCTTCACCCCCGATCCCTCTCCTAACGCGGCTTCTGCGAGCCCTGTACCCTTGGTATCAGCAGCCATTCATAGGAGAGAACAATATGAAGGTAGGACTAATACTCGCCTACTTTCGTCTCCTGCAACTTGAGCATCCTGAATGGGGTAGGTGAGAATGATTCAGTACGAGTATACACGTGCACGCTTACCGCTCCTCGATGGTGTTCCGCACGACGAGGCGCTTGACGAACACCTCCTTCTCCTGTCCGAGACGGTGCACACGGTCGTACGCCTGGGACTCCGACGCCCAGTTCCACGACAAGTCCATACTACGTACAATCATCGATTAGCTGACTAGACGCTGAGCGCGCGACCAGACCTACTTGACTACACGGTTTGCCGAGACGAGGTTCAGCCCGACCCCACCGCATTTCGTGCTGCGAAGCCAGGGTATCAGCAATGTGTACGGTAGAATTCGAGCGGGCGCGCGCACCTGATGAGGATGACCTTCGGCCCACCCGTCTTGCGGAACTGCTTGAGCACAGTCTCCCGTGCAACCCGGTCCATGCTCCCATCATACCGCAGGTTGCGTATCCCATACCTTGGGAACATCATCTCGAGCAGGTCGAGCATCGACGTCCCTGCATCGCCTCAGCACCACCCAGCACACGCGCACAGACCCACTCACACTGCGAAAACACAATCACCTTGTCCCCCGACGTGTCCCACTCCTGGAGGAGCTCAACGAGCGCAAGCATCTTCGCGCTCGGCTCGAGATTATCGTCCCCACGGCGCCACGTCCTGATCATGTCCTGATTCGGCTGGTGGAGCCCGTCGTCCTCACTGCCACTGCCTGCCCTCGCCGGCGCTGGCGCCCTGCCCTTCCCCTTGTCCTTCGTCTGCGTCGCCTGCGAGAGCAGTTGCGACGGGTCCGGGAGGTCGTCGTCCGAGCTGTCGCTGAGCTCCCGTATGTCGACCTCGTATTTGGCGCGCTTTGACGGAGCGGGCTTAGTGGCGGGCCGCCGGCGCGCATCCCGCTCGGCGATGCGCGCGTCGCGCGCGCGGCGGTTTGCATCGCGGACGTCGTCGCGTGAGGGCTCGAACGCGGAGGAGAGAAAGATGAAGGACGGGCGTAGATCGAGCATGCGCTTGCAAGTTGGGCCTGCCGCGCATGAGTCGGTGATCGCCGACGAGCGCGATAGAGTGGCAAAGAAACGTACATGGACGCAAGCCTTTAGCGGAGGCTATCTCGTACTCTTTCTCTAGCTTCATGTTCGTCTGCTCATCGTTGTTGCCACTGAGACGAGGAAATGGGGACATTAGTCAGCACGAATCCTCTTCCTTAGTATAGCGAAGGGTGCACATACAAATCGTTGTCATGCGCTGGAGGGGCGTTCCGGATATCGTCCAGACAATCTGCGGAGGCACCGTCAGAAACGGGTGCGTGTACGTGCATGTGCAAGCACAAACCTGAGCAGATTTCGTGACCACACGACAAGAGCCGTCCATTATCGCCGACGATCACTAAAGACCACGGAGCTGTGAGATAGCCATCACAGTGTATCCGACGCACAGATCACTCACAGTCGCCGCATTTAGGGCAGCTCCCCTCGGGCTCGTCCATCTCGTCAGTGAACTCCCATCGTTGCGCGGCCCTCGCTCGTTCCACGAACCTGTAAGGCCCGATCAGACGTATGTACAAGCAAATGGCATGCGATTGCAGTTACCTCCGCTTGACCTCTGTGACCCAGGAAGAGCCCATCGCCTGCGCGGCACGCCCGACCTCCTTGTCCGCATCGCTTGCGAGCATCAGCGACGGGTCTTCGAAACCGTCTGCTTGGCTCTATCATATACAAGTCAGAATCAATCGTAACATACCCATCACGGCTTAGCACCTACAAGGATCAGGTTTGGATGGCCGCACAGCTGTCTCAGGCGGAGGATCATGACCTATACATCGATGAGTCTAGAATCTCGCTGTCGTAGCCTAAACGAGCATACCAAAACAAAAGTATGGCTGGATAATTGAGATAAGCTGGATTCCGTTTTATGATGCGGACGGAACTCACTTCTTGACGACCGTGTTGTCTCTGATGAACCTATTGATGCAGATCTGTGCACGCCGTTCGAATTGGTCATAAATCTGACCAGCGAAATTGCATGTCAGAGAGCTTAAACAAGTACGAAATGAAGGGACACCTGCCTCTCGCTCTTCCTCAGAAAATTCCAGCTCGACAAGGTCGATGTGTTTCTCCGGTAGCTCCAACAAGGGTTTACCCTCCTACAATCGACGTGAGCATCATCTGTGCAGGGAAAGTGTGTAGCGCAAATGGTATTTTGGTACATACCAGCTCGCTGTTCTTTGTCCGACGCAACAGCAACGGCCTGAGGACTTCTTGTGCGCGCAGGCCTACCAGGAATAGTCCCTTAGTGATGGGATAAGACGAGTAGACAAGAAATACTTACCAGCTAGCGGTGCGTCCTCCAGCTGTACTTTCGCAATATATTCGTTGAAATCAATCCAGTCGCTGATCTCCGACTGAGTATTTGGGCCCAGAGGAACCAACCTAAAGAACATACTTCCAAGGACGAAATCTTCCGAAGCGCAGGAAACCATATATGTCCGCCCTGCAGTCCAGAATAAGACTCCTGCGGGGGCATCACTGCGGGGGCATCACTACTCATAGGCGACTCACAAAGTGTTCGTGATTGGCGTGCCAGTCAGGCACCAACGGTACTTCGAACGAAGCAGCGCCACCGCTCTACTCGACGCTGTCTTTCTGTGAGGTTGTGAGTGGTGGCGTAATCCTATCCGTACGACTCAATATACCTATTTCGGACAAACTGGGCCTCGTCTAGGACGACTCTGTACCACTTCATTTGTGCAAGAAGGCCCCTGTTAGATCATCATGTCAGGCTACTTGTGCGTTACTCGCTGAACCAGCGCATATACCCATTATCAACGAGCCATTCTGCCTCCTCGTCACTGGCCACATCGTCGGGGGTTGCGGACTCCTGTACAAGGGTCTGGTATGTTGTGACGATGACCTATGTCGATACGTCAGTCTCGCTCCATACTGTTAGTAAGTAATCTCGTCTCGGAGCACTTACATCTTTCTTCTGCATGGCGACCAGACTCTTGAGCTTCTCGCGTCCGTGGTGGATGTGTACACTGAACATCGCGTTCGTCCTCGTGAGCAGTTCTTCTTTCCACTGCAAGGGATTGGCACTCCGTCAGAACCGGGTGGGGAGATTCATGAGAGCTGAGCACACCTGCAGTAATAGGGCGGCGGGCACCACAATTAAGGTCGTCTTGTGTTTCTCGTTTTCCTCAGGCAGATTCATGGCCATCGTAGCAATCATTTGGACGGTTTTGCCTAGACCAAATCAGCAAAGTTACCAATCCTCAGCCCGATACTCTGACTGCATAGAGACAAGGAACATACCGAGACCCATATCGTCGCTGTGGAGATGTCAGATTTGGGTGCATAACGAGCTATCTCCACACGCACGCGAGGATTCCGCCTTTGTGGGGGCTTTTGAGTTCCTGGTCTAGCATCCTTTACGAAAGGGATTCAGAGTGATCTCCCGTATGTCAAAAAGCCATCTGCGCTCACCAGCTCACACCGATGATCTGGTGGGGAAGGAGGCGAACCTCCATGCCGGGTAATACGTCTGTCTTCCTGCGGCTCACAGTTAGATGCTGTCTTTATGAAGTGCCCGAAGTACTCACTCGTGCAAATCTAGTTTCTCCATAGCGTCTCGTACTTTGATTCCATGAGAAGCATTGTCGATGGTCCTCGACACGAATTCTGCCATCCTGTATAGGCAATAAGTGCAACTAAGAACACGCATACCGAGACACCAGGGTTTAACACGCACTTCACGTGCTGATCCTCGCCACCGACGTCGATATGGCTGATGGACGTCTCCCTGTCATAGTTCAAGTTGAACTGGTGCGGTATCAATGAAGGGCCTCGAGCTGAGGAGGACGGGCCGGCGCGAGATTGCGAGCCGACTAGTTCCGACAACTCTTGGAGAGCCGAAGCTGCGATAATGAACACGAAATTTATAGCATATAGACCAACATACAGCATGGTATGAACGTACAGCTTGATGCTCCGATGCCCAGAATGCCAGTGAACCCGGGTAACGGTACTCGGGGCAGATTCTCTTGCTCCGCACTAACATCCACTCCTGAGGTCCGCCTCAGCTTCCGACTCCTTTGCGGCAAGGCGCTGACTCCTGCAGGATCCAACGGCCTCTTGAATGCTTCCGTATACCGTGAAGAAGATGTAGGAGCAGAGTCCAGTGTCGCAGATGTGGCAGGATCAAAATTGAAGGCGAGATCGTCGAGCGCTGCCAGCACTCGAGAGGTCTGTCTGGAGGGGGTAGAGCTTGGAGGTTCGCCTGCCATCACTCTAACCTCTTCGGTCGTCCAATATGGATCACGACTGGATATACAGCTGTGTTGTCAAAGGAAATATACGAGAGGACAAAGAATTATGAGCACGAGGAGGGTACGACCGACGCGTCGCTAATTGAACGCGCCAGTGGCGCAGTACGCGCCTATGACGCCCACGCATGGCCACAGTGGCTGCGTGCTCGCTCGGACGACTTTGTCGACGTACTCATCATTCTCGACGGCGAGCAGAGCGGTAAAAGTCTATGTAGGACGATCTGCACGGCGCCTTGCTGCAAACGATACCCGACCGCCTGCAGAATTCGATTCCCGCGAACTCTCCCCGACGGTTCCTGAGAAGTTCTCAAAATTTCCCATGCCTCGTGACGCTCTGGCTGCAACCATCTTACGTCCATGCACTACTTTCGTTGGCTTCATGAACTTTCTGTTCGCCTTCTCCCAACTCTTCACTGTTCAGTCATATCCGTACTCTTCAAGAAATCTGTCAACTTGACTCGAGACCCGCCTCTTGCACTGCTCACGCAGTGTTCTCTGCCTTGCTACTGAAGTTGAATGTGATAGCAGTACCATTTCTGAATGCAAGGTCACCACCCTGGCTACTTGCATAGTCGTTGGCGATACGCATCCACAGAAGAGTTGTTCCTCGCGTTCAAGGGACTTCGTCACGAAACCTGGATTAATCGCTATAGATTCACCGGACATTTCCAGCCCAATAGTTCGCTTCAGCGTTTTGACGTCTCCTCAGCGGACGCGCCTCGCATGTGCACAATGCATGTAGGGCTTGCTACTGACCGGAACCGCCTCAGAAGTCTGAGAACCTGCTGTTGAAAACCTGAATGACCGATTGCTGACCCGTCACATCATTGACTTGCGGTCGAGCTTCCATTGCATGTCACTGCAAACTGTCCTGTATGACCTATTTCGCCTGATTGACTTTTCGCCTGACCTGGTCACCTGCGTTTCTGAAGACTTCGCTGCCCACGGCTGCGCCGCAAGAACCTCATGCGACGTAACCTGGGCTTTAGTATGCTATTCTTTGCTTGAGGACTTCTATGTCAAACAACGAACATAGGTCCCAATCAGTCTATACAGTCTGCATGTGAATCCAATGTCAAGCCCTTTGGATGACCTTCGTGCTGTCCACGTCGGAACTCGTTGACCTTGACCTAGTGGGATGTGAGGTAATGGCCCTGAATTACTGTCATTTCGAAGCACGGAACTTGCAAAAACCCGTGGTCGGCAACAACAGCATCCGACGAAGTGCAGCGTTCACAAGTGACGAGCAGGCGCCCTGGACCTAGGCACAAGATACTGTAACACGATAAAAGCCACGCTGATCTCTGTGTCCTCAGTTGCTTGAGCTTACTTTGCTGGTCCTGCAACTTCCTGCAATCAAGGTAAACCTTTGGCGTCGAGGACGATCTCTTCACGTGATGCTGAGTTCTAATGTCTAGATTCAAGCGTTCATTATGCCTTCTCCGCACGCCCAGGATGACTATTTGAAGACGGCGCACGCGACCGTGCCCTCGTTCCATGCCCGCACTGGGAAGGCTCCCGCCGTCGGGCTCGCCAACGCTCCAAATGAGCCGGTCAACCAGTGGGGCTTCCCCGAGCCCGGGCCACAGTCGCCCACGGCGCAGTCTGCCACCGCCGAGCACTACTTCGTCGACGAGACCACATGGAAAGCTATCCTCGACCACGGCCAGTTCGACGACATCGTTTGTGGAAGCGGGTTTTGCGCCCTCGCATACGTGGATGCTGCGCTCAAGAGGGATCCGTTCAGGAAGATCCTCATACTGGAGAGAGGTCGTAAGTTTGTTTATAAGTTCCATATGCGACTCTAGCTGAGGCAGACGTTGACGATGACTATTGGGTTCCAAGAATTTTGGCTTCCTCAGCACTTCCAGGTACGTAGAATTAGCCAACTCGCGAGAAGAATGGGGTCATGATGGTTTTGTCCAGAACTTGCCCCTGCCGTTTAAGCTTGTTCTCGGTGGACCGTCCGAAACGTTTCCCTGGCAACTGTCCTCCGAGACGTTCAAGAGCGAGGTCAAGGTCGGTGTTCTCAGATGTCGAACCTTATGGACTTGTGTAGCGCTAACTGAGGTGTACTGTGAAGTTCATGCGCGGCTCTTGCCCCTTTTTCGGAGGTCGTAGCACTTTCTGGTCTGCATGGAGCCCAAAGCCGACCCCAGAGCTCATGCGCGGATTTCCGCAGTCTATGTTGGATACCGCAGCCAAGGCGGAGTTCTGGAGCGATGCCCGAGCTCTCTTGGATGTAACCGCGGCGGACAAGGTCACCAGCCCCGTCTTCGGCCAGCAGCTGCAGAAGCAGATCGACAGCCGTCTTGCGGAAGGTGTGAAGGGCAAGCAGATCCCATCGGCAAACTTCAGCGAGCCCGCTCAGCTTTCGGTTGGCAGGAGGACGGCCGTAGACACCACTGCATTCGACAAGTTCTCCACTCCCGGCCCGCTGCTTACGATCTACGAGCGCCAGCGCGTTCTTGCGGAGCGCGGTGAGGGTCACCCGCTCATGATTGCGCTCGATACTGTAGCACAACGCTTCGAGGTCGACCCCGAGGATGCGGAGAAGCACGCTAATATTCTTCACACGTCTCGCGGTGCCCTTGTCTTCCCTTACGGCAAGACGAACATCATTCTGGCAGCAGGGGCGATCCCTTCTACGACAATCCTTCTCAACTCCGTCGGGAAAGAGCAGGCTGGACGTGCTGGTACTCGCCTCAGTGGCCACTTCCTCACGCATATTGCTGCCCGGTTCCCCATCAAGGAGCCCACTGGACAGGACGGCTACCAAAGCCACCTCGAGATCGGGGCTAGTTACCTAGCTGGTCTGGACCCCACCAACAACCTACAGTACCACGTGCAGATCACGGCGATCCATTCGCCGCATCCAGAGACGGACGCTGAGGATGCAGGACGGCTCTGCCCGGATTACGCCGCCGCGGCAACGGCAGAACAGCTGGCTGGGTCGGAGCGCTACATTGTCCTCGGTGGGTGCTCTGCAGGCCCTGCTAACACTCAAGCTGACCTGACTCCTCCAGTATGCGCCACACTCGGAGAGCTTGACGAGCACAACCCCAATTCTTGGGTCAAGCACAACCCCGAGAACCCAGATGTGACGACCAACATCCGTCTGCAGGTCACCTTGACCGACAAGGACAAGCACCTTTGGGGTGTCATGGATCAGGCTACGTACGTCAGCATTCTCCGTCCACGCGTAAGGCTGTACACTGAGAGCTCGGCAGCTACGACGCCATCAAGGTGATGGCTGGCGACCAGGCCGCCTCCCTTCAGTACTGGCATGATGCTGCCGACGGAACGAACGCCGGGTCTTGGCAGACTGCGAAGCCCTCGCAAGCTAATATTCACGTTCCTGGAATTGTGCACGAGACGGCGACACTATACATGAGTGACGACCTCGACAAGGATATCCATGCGTCAGTGGACAAGAACTACCGTGCAAAGGGATGCGGAAATGTCTACGTGACGGGTGGCGCCCTGTTCCCGTCCTCAGGCTCGTGGAACCGTGAGTGTATACAGTGTATGGAGTTGCTTATCCGACTCACGCCTATTGCAGCGACGATGACCATGTGCGGCTTTGCTCGAGATCTGGCGCACAAGCTAGTCCCGGAGAAGCGTGCGGGGAAGTGAGCACTTTCTAAGGCTAGCTGATTTTTACTACAAGGATTTGTCTTGTGCCTATGCCGCGATGTACAGTATGGTGTGTCTGAATGACGACGACGTGGCGGTCGCTTAACTTCGAAATAAGAAAACGACCAAGCTACGGACGCAATGAATGATTCAACGTCGGACGTAAAGCGACATGAAGAGAGTGGTAGAAATTGAGAAAAGATTTGGCAGAAATACGCCAGCCGAAAGGCATCATAAGGGAGAGGTGGGTGGGCCGTGAAAAAACGGTGCTGAAAAGCCTCAACGCCTAGAACGCGGCGTGCGTGAGTCAGAAGGGAGGCATCCGAGATGTGGCTAAGCCACTCACTCGGAAGAGACGTGCGCGATGCGGTCCCAAAACGGAAAAACGGCGCGCACGAGAAAGCTCGTCTCTAAAAGCAGACGAGTGAATGAGAATCTTCTCGAGCGAGGAGAAGAGGATCCAGGGACTCACCAGATACCGGGGTTGAGGAGACGGGCAAGGTCTCCAATCCATGACCCCCGCGTACATATCTGGTCGCTGGCGCCATGCCGAGCTCGAGCTCCCCGGTCGTCTTGTGGGCAGACCGATACCTCCTCACCGTAGGTCTCAAATACACAATACATGTAAAACCTACGGCGGGCAATCCGCCCTTGACGATCGACGTGGCGTGCCGGCGCTATGCCGAGACCGCACGAGACCCTCCATTGAGCGCGTGCAGGGCGCTCAAGGGGTAGTGGTGTCCGCAGGTTGCAGAGGCCTACGAAACGCCTCCTTACCCTTGGAACCCGGCGTTACTACGACGCCAGAACCCGGTAACATGCCAGGAACGTGCTAGGCACGCGATGTATCGCACTGCCTTCAGTCAGTATGCCGACGTAGTGCAATGGTGCAGACAATTGCATGCCTGCAGAGGCTGAGCTTCTCAGTGGCTGCTGGTGCTGAGACGCGTCCGGATGCGATCACGTGGGATGTTCCGGCCCCGCCGCTGCCTAAACCGTCGACGGCAGCAGCACCCGCCGCGCATATAGTAGACTGCTCTATCGAAATGCATAGTAATTTCAAGCTCACTTCTTGACCCCTGTTCTGCATTGCCTTCGACATAACGGTCTCCGAAACATGTTTCGGGATTGGGTGTATCTCAAGAATAATCACAGGCACAAAATCCTGAGGTGCACTGGTGCCTGCAGGGTCAGGGGGACACCTCTCTAAGGATGTCAATATGTACACATCTCATTGTGGAGAGAATGCATAATGAACCGAGAAGCTGTAGCCGGAGTTGGTATATCTCCGTCATCCATCGTATTCAATCCGAGGTAAAGCATACTCTGAGTTGCAATCTGTCGCGGCAGACTCTACCTCCGGGCTTGGATCAGACGAGGGGGGGGATACAGCGGTAATAAATTTGGCTCGAATAGCCGCATGCTAGAGATGTTTACGAGCAATCAATAACGCTTCGATCTTCTTACGTATGAGCTCACGCGAAGGGAAGCACATCCTCGGGTCATTGAAGGGAAGGCTGACCTACCAAAGTCGAAATCAATTGACGTCGAATGCACACTTCATCGAAATGCTCCAAATGTGTCATGTTGCCTGCAAGTACTTTCGGAAATAGGTCGCTGTGATGGGCCTAATACCCACACACTACAGATGTGCTAAGCGTCGCGCGTCGACATCGACACGCTCAATATTATCTAAGAGGCGTCCGCCCGTGGCGTCCTTCTTCCGCATCGACTTCTACAATCCAGCCCGCTTCCCAGCCCCGCGCTCTGGTTTTCTCGTGAACGTGTTCCATCCAGTATCCTTTCTCTCTCACATGTATTGCATTTGTCTATATATCGTTAACTGCGCCGTGTAGCTGCAGCCGGGGGCGACATCTCGATGTCTCAGTACCACCAGAGGCCGCAATAGATCTCCGCAAGCGCGGTCTCCCGGGACATCTGAGGGACCGTTCCGCACGTACATATGCAGCGTTCTTGATGAGAACACTGAGCTTGCGTCTTCCATGGCATTGGTTCCGGTGATGACCTCTTCTCTGTACAAGACCCCGGTACTGTATGTTACCCGATTCGGTTACATACATACTGCATCTGGCAAGTCTTGACATGCCATTATCTGGCATACGATCTCGGTTTTCTCCGCAGTGTTTCTCACTTATACCGCTTCGTCTCGTCTAACTAATCTATTCCCATCTGCTTCGCTTTCCCATTCTCTTCCTACAATATTTGACCTACCCGTGACGTCCAATATGTCTGCAGACCCCCCCTGTCTCGAGGTTGCGTGGGCCCCGTCAACTGATGCTTACCGCGAGAACCGAGCACATAGCATCCAAGCCGCGCTTGACGTCTTCAAGGAATGCAACGGGTTCATCAAGTACGCCTCTCTTCTGCTCGTGGTCTCACATATAATATAATAACTCTATGTCCCAGAGTTTACGATGGTCTGCAGGTCGAAAACCAGAAGAATGTCTACGTTTACGTCGGCACGTCTTCATTTTCTCCCGCTCTGTAGCCTGCTGCGTTGTCCCAGACAATTTTGACGTGCGATAAATAGCCTGGAAAACCCTCGGCCATCACGAAGCGGTGCAGAAGGACCCAATTTTGTACCCCAAGCTCGGGGAAGCTGTGATGAAGTTTTGGAGCGGCTCACCACACATGCTGCATGTCCAGCCGACAAGCGAGCCGTATGCCTCATTCAGTGCACCTGTCACCGAGCTCGCGTTTGTCACCCTCAAGCCCAACCAATCCAAGGAGCGACTTGAGAATCTTGCGGACAAGCTTATCAAGGGAATCCCGGCGAATGAGGAAACCGGTCTTGTCTCAGCACTGTGGGGTTCCGTTGTCGAACACGATAAAATGGTCGCGCTCATCCTTGGGTGGAATTCAGTCGAGGTGAGAACCCTCTGTGTCCCAAGATAAGGATTTGTACTGATAAGCATGCAGGCACACGAAAGATTCGTGACGACCGATCTGGGGACTATACGCCTTCTGGACCAAATCAGAGAGATCGCGGATATCGCTGGTAGCCACTCCGCTCTGCATGAAAATACGGTGTAGATGAGTACGATAGGACATGAGCATTTCACATCTCAGGACATCTTACCGCTTTGAGTTCGATTGTGAAGAGACGTGAGTCTAGTGTGACGCATAAAACAGCCCCAACAAAAGTTGTTGAGTGCCTGTTGTGTTGAGCAGTTCAAGCACAAGAAAGCATAAGATCAGCCGTTTTTCTGCGTTTTGAAGTTTCGAAGTGTTTCCATTCCTAGAGGTTGGGTAAACTAGCGAAGTGGAGGCAGAAATAGAGCTCAAAGTCACAGATTCGGCTACTAGCTCATAATTGAGACTAGGTCTTTCAGAGCTGCTAGCACTTGGAAGGCCTCAGACTGTCCAACAGGGACATAGTCCTGGGGTTCGTACATCATCGTCCCCGCCTTTCCAGTCGTTGGTTCGTGTTCCTGACGGGTAACGAATTGCCATAAAGGAAACGCTGAGTAGATAAAAGGAGATTGATACGAGTACTATTGCGACGCGGTTCATAGAATTGTGTACGAGATGTGCGAAGAGTTTCATAGTGGTATGAACGACGGAGAAATCGATGTACATCGCTTTGAAATGCACGAGTAGGCGCCTACAAATATTTGCAGAATTCGGGATAGTACGACTGAACTAGTGATCCTGCTCTGTCTTTCAGAATTGTATCTTGCCTGAGGTACATATTGGAAGGGTGAAGTGAATTACAATCGAAATGGGCCTCGAAGCGAGGTAGCTCTTCTGCTTAGGCAGCGTACGAAGGTGGTGCGGTGCTTCCGGTAAGCTGTAGTTGTATGTCTGACGTTAATGCAAAAGAATTGAGGCTGGCGATTGCAATGGGCGCGGACTCGGCCGCATCAAGAACCGGACCTTGACGGGATATTTTGCGCCTCCAAAGTAAAGCGGCGGCGCCAATGATCACAAGACCACCAATGCCGCCAGCAACACCTCCCGCAATTGCAGCTTTATTCGTTGATGCAGAAGTATTCCTGCTCGCATTGCATGCGGTTGTACTAGACCCCGCAGTGCTACAGGTTGCGGAAATTGATCTAGACCTAGAACCCGACGCGCTAGAGGTTCCAGGGATCGATATCGGTTGTGATCCCTGAAAGGCAGCACTTGTTGGCACAGTCTGTGTTCCTTGCGACGTAGTAATTGGCATATTCGTTGTAGTTGTGTTGGGGTTTGCGGCAGTAATGTCTACGAAGTCTACCGTTACTTGGTCAGAGAGTTCTGACGCGGACGAAGGAGAAATCTATACGGGATGCGGCAAAAGTGCTAGCCGATGCAGGATCGAAGGTGACCGGATGCTATATTACGAAATTAAATAGACCGAAACCTGCAAGCTCGACTCTGTGACTTACCTTGTTATCCATATATGCCCAGGCCGGAACCGATGTGTTTGGAAGAAATGGAACAGTGAAACTAGGCTCGGATTCAGCCGTTCGAAATCATTCGACCGTGGCCTTCACGTACACTTGTATATACCCTGTGGCGCAGTTTGAAGTCCATATTACCCAACTAATGAAGAAAATGATACCATCATCGCTTCAAAGGATTTAGATGTATCATGAATGAAAAACATACGGAACGGTTGTGCCGTTCTGGCATACGGTACAAGCTTGGAACATAGACCAAATGACAGAATTGCATTCGCAATCATTTGACATAGTGATAGATGGGATGTCATACGCCTCTCCCGGCCCCGGCAACGCGTCCACAAATGCACCTAGACGAGACCTCTGTGAATGTATGTAGGAAATTCACGGGACGTCTCAAACCTGGCATGCATGGCGCCTCCAACAGTGAGCTGACCATGCAAGGCGATTGGCCATTCTCGTTGAACATCTACATGGTTCTATGTCATAAAATTCGCAGATTACGGTCAACGCGTGAATTCTACATACCCAGGAGAACTCGTCCGAGCATATCGCGTTTGTTCCCTGTGTGTTGGCTTGCTGGATGCAAGAGACGGTGCAGACTGCAAGCAGGACACCGAGTAGCACATTTGGTCGATTCTTCCGATGCATGACTGAGCAAGCCATTCCCGTAGATATCTCACTACGGCTGTCAGTCCCGGTCCAATCACGCATTGTGTGAGGGGAGAAACAGAGCCATGTACTAAGCACTTGATTAAATGTTATGTATTGGGCCGCGCGATACTCGCGTATCAAGCATGTCCAAGTGGCGCAAACCTGTAAGCAGCGTGCTGTCACGTTACTCGACATTAACTGATTTCGGACGTCTCGATACGATCCTTGCTGGCAAATGATAGATAAATGTCAAGACCACGCTCCCGAGGACTATGGTGCGACAGATTCACACCTTCGCTAAACTCAGGATATCAGAGAGAGCTACAGACAGGATGTGGATTACGAAGTTGGGTTTTGACAGCGACATTTCTGTTACACGGGCTGTTTCAAAGAAGTAGAGGATTTGTCGGCTACTCTTAGCGTTGAAGTGCCGTGTGGAATGATTGAGCGAGGTTCTTCTCCTGTTACCACGGCGCCAAACGATATATGGAACGTACATTTCCGATTCTCAGCGAGTTTTAGTTCCTGAGATCACGTAAATGTGACAACTTCATCTAATGTGTCATATACATGTGTAAATGCTTGCGCAACTGGGCAAATGAACTGGAATTAGCATTCGTGAGGAGGATAGATTTGGTCCTACGATCGCCTGAACGGGCTATTAATATGTTATGGTATTGAGGTCGAGATGATCAGTGTCTAACTGTCTATCAACTCACCCGTGGTACCTTAGCATGTGCGCTGCCCACGTTCGTGTCGCTATGGCAGGTATATGCATTAATGGCTCGTGTCCTGGAAACGAATTTGCGGATCGGAAAGTTATATTCGTAAGGTGAGGATCCCCACGTGTCCCACAGGTGCCATTTCAAATTCTCTGGGCAATATCGCTGAGCGGGGTACTCCGCGAGAGCGCCTGAGATGTGCTTTCAGCTCAGAGGCACTGTAGTGATGGTTATCTCATGTCCTTTTAACGACTTTGGCTTACATCTGACAGATGCTTCTGATCCCAACGTCTGTCAGGAACAGAACACACAGTCTGATCCTGATCCGTTGCGTGATGCATATCGCAATCAAGCTTTGAGTGAAGGTGAAGCTGTCAAGTGTGGTACATCCAAATCCCCGCGCCGTATTACTCGTACCGAGGTATTTTGGTCCGACATGGATGTATTTGTATGTCAGTTAGTTGGAGATGAATCGCCAATATCGTCGTCCAGGCCTGAATCGACATCATCGCGGGCAATTGTAGAACCATCCAGGCGGATGTCGTACACCTGTGGTCATTATTCTATAAAGAGCGATTGTCAGCTCCTCACTCCTAGTTGACTCTGTCGAGTGACAACGACCGAGAGTAATTCAGGAATGAAGACATGTACCGGCTGTCAGCGAGCTCTGTCAACGGGTCAGAACATCGTGTTTGATATAATGACGCGACCTCACCTTGCATCGCATCCCGGTCGGCATTGCTGCCATTTGCACAGCACTGAGCTCTGCTACACAACCATCTGACCCACCTTAGGGACCGGTGTAAGCCATCTTCCCAAGCCGAAGACATGTTCTCCGCATCTGTGTCCGGTATAGTTGCTGTCCACAAGCGTGCATAGGCGTCCGGTGACGTCGGAGACGGAGGCGCGTACGGGCACATGTGTCGCCACTCGGCGCCTGCGGTGCACGCCTATTGCTGGCAAATATATTCAAAACTCGATGGCGGGTATCCTCAGAATGCTGAAGGGACGAAATTATACGTGATAATCATATACTTTGATGAAAAGTAGTCATTTCGGCCTTGAAACTGCGTAATGGTCACGGAGTCCGAGTTGCAGTCATCCTACGCCCGAACACGGACGTCCGGACCTTAAGACATCGGTGTAATTTCCTCCTAGTGTGAAAACGCTTCGAGCCCCGGATGTGTCTCGGTCATCATGAGCTCTACAAACCGAAAGTTAACAGCTTACTCTGCAAACCTCGAGTATAAAAGCTCACACTGCAATGCGAAAGCCTCAGCATCACAACCATCCGAACAACAGCAGCTAAATCAACCCAAACCAACAACTGAATGGCAGACACCAACACCTCCGAAGCCTCGCCGCTCCTCGTGGTCGCGAGACGCTACCCCGACTACCCCGCCGCCGCCAAGGGCGCGTGCGCCTGGGTGCAGTCGGGCAGGGAGAAAGTCGACGAGAACCTGCTCGGGCTTCACAGGGGGTGCGTGTCCTCATCACATCGCCCGCTGAATCGTAGCACTAAGACACCCACAGGGAAACGAGCAAAGGCCCGGGCCAAGTCATCGGCACGTCCCTACAAACTCTCCTACCTATACGTCTCTTATTCACTCTGCACACTTTTGCTAGGCCTGCAGTACCAGAAGCCCACCGTCACGTATCTCATCGTGCTCAGCCTGGACAAGCAGGCGCCCGGCGCGGAGGGTGGCCTTGGAATCCACTTCATGGCCGTCAACCTCTCGAACCCTTCAGAGAAGCTCGCTGCGATCATTGAGGGCACGCCGGACCTGCCCATCGATCGCCGCACCACGCTGTACGACGAGTATATCGCCGAGCTGCAGTGGCATAATGCGCAGTATATCTGGAACTGGTGGAAGACGAGCGAGCTGCAGTAGAGGGGTCGAGGTCGCGCGCTGATGCATGATGCATCTGGGATTTCGATATGTTAGTCTATGCTTACCGATACGATATATGCTTCCAATGGCGCCTGCCGCCCAATAATGCTGATCACATGTTGACTATGTTTGACTGAGGTTGCTGTATCTTCGGCACTACGATACTGTACATCATGAAACGTTCAAGATCCCTTCGGTTGCTTAATGGAAGTAAGGGGCCGCGTAAGGCGAAACCTGGAGCCAAGCTTCGTCAAGCACTTGGAGGACTTCCTCGGCTAGTTAGAATGGTCAATAAGTAGCTATCACCCCGTCCGGCCGAGATTTGACTCACGAAGAGGACCCTTTTCAAGATCGATTAAGTTCTATCAGGTTAAGTGATGTCAGTTTCCGTATTCAAATAGCGGGCATGTAACGTACCTGCTCGATATGCTTGACACTGGAAGCACCGATGAGGACCGCGTCGCCATGTTCGCGCTTCATCAGACTGTGGTGCGAAATCCAGCGCAGAGCAATCTCAGCCAGGGTCAGGTTGTGCTTGTCCGCCACAGCCTTGATCTGCTCGAGGGCCTTGAAGTATGGCTCGTTCCAGTACCTGCGTGGCGTGGCATTTCGATCAGAGTGAGCGTGAATTGATCGCGCAGGATGGGGACGCGTACCGCTTGCGGTAGTTCTGTTAAGCCATGTAAGTTGTTATTTCGCGCAAGTTATGATGTCCACTGATATGTACCTGGCCTTGCCCCTTCTCGGGATCAAACCGAGAGCCAGATTCGACCTTGTCATCGAGAGAGTTGTATCTCCCAGTGAAGAATCCGCCACCCACTGGATAGAGTCAACGGACTTGGTACATATATGCAATATGTCAGATGAGAGACTCACAAGGATTGAACTCGTAGAAGCTAATGCCATACTTTCTCAGACACGGGAAGAGCTCTGGCTCAACTTTCCTGGAACGTATGCTCCGTGAGCAATCAGCGTATGTCTGTGAAGCCTGGTGTCGTACCTGTGGATGGCATTGTAGATGCCCTGATAGGCAGTTGGCTGAATGTAGCCATTCGCGCGGCAAATCTGAACCATCTCAGCTACTTCCCATCTACGTTACGGTATCAGTTCTCTTGTATCACTCGGATCATCACGAAGACCACTCACGACATATAGTTGCTGATCCCGAAACGCTTGAATTTGCCCTCTTTGTACAGGTCGTTAACAGCTTTGAGGGTAATTTCGTACGGTGTTGTGCGGTCAGGACCATGCAAATACCACATCTCCAGGAAGTCAGTGTTAAGAGCCTTGAGGGAGGCATCGAGATGCTTGCGCAAGTCCTGCTCCGGGTATCAGAAGCATGGACGAGCCGAGATACACGCAACTTGCCTCGGGCGAGTGCGAAATCAGGGTACCACCGGTCATACTCAGCCATTGCTTGTGAGCCTAGTAATAGTCAATCAGCAAAACCCTCTTACTCTCTTCAGGATGCCGCACTTACAGCATTGGGGTACAGCTTCGTGTCCATCTTGATACCCCGTTTTTGCCAGTCAATCTTTCCCAGGTAGTCCTCGCTCGTGCCACCAGAATAGGTACGGGCAGTATCAATCTACGCGTTATTAGCCGTTTAGTCCATGATGAAGGCTCTGATTACGCTCACCTCGTAATGCCCGTGGGCCTGAAAGACGTCAAGAATAGCCTCGACGTCCTTGAGATCGTGGACGCGGGCACCTTTACAGCAGTGAGTTCAAATGAACTACCTTTGAAAGTCGAGCTCCTGTTTCTAACCTTCTTTCCCCGGCTCCCCGAAGGTCATGGCACCCTAAAGCCGCGATCAGATCACCTCAGTCTCAGACTTTCTTACTAGCTCACCATAACAATGTTCAGCGCGCTCTTCTGTTCAGGCATGGTGGCAGTCGAGATCAAAGCAGCTGCTGCAATGGACCTTTCACACCACACCGATACCAACGGGGTATTTATACTCGAGCTAGAATCTTCTCGCCACACGGGCCGGCGCGGTACGCGTCGTGCCGTGCTCGAGTGCGATCTCCATCGTGATGACTGTCGTTTCGATGCTTGCTTTGTAAGAAGAACAGCAGAATGGCAGAGACAACTGCCGAGGTCGGTTCAAATGACGCAAGAAGTCCCGCGTGGGAAATAATTGTTTGGTCCCACGGTTTCAACCTGTGATCAACAAATCCAAGGTCATAAATTGTGCCAATTTAATTCGCGCGTGGCCTACGCAAGCAAAACACGTCCTACTGCGCACAATTTGTTCTTGCAAAAGCATCTCATACACCTCGTGGTGGAAGTAGGAAGTAGCATACGGCATGTCCTCCAACCATGCCTCGTCAAGACTGAAGCACCCAAAAGACATCCTCCGCTATTCGATGTTCGTAATATATCTCAGTTCCTTTGAGTCGGAAAGATCGCTACACTCACGTAAGGGGCCCCTTCCCAAGATCAATCAAATTCTACGCTACATCCCATAAGTGTGCGGCTCTTGGCAATCACACGAACCTTCGCTCAGCTGCTCAATATGCTGAAGGCTCCACACGCTGTTCAGGACCGTTGAGTCGCCATATTCGTGCTTTATCAGGCTGTGGTGCGAGATCTAGCAGAGAGCTCGACCACATGAGGCCTCTTCTCCCACACGTTGCGGGTCACACCTAGGCTGGTCATCTGATATCCCAAGAAGTTTTCTCTGTCAGACAGAAGCGACAAGCTCGCCGCAGTGCTCAAGGGCAACCCGGAGATGTCGGTCGCAAAACGACAACCGAAGTATTCCGAGAATTTCAAGGCGCTGAAGGGCCGTTCCACGAAGCTCACCTGGATTTGGTGGAAGGCGAGTAACCCGATCTAGATTACCGGCCTTGATAAGACTAAATACGAGATGCGGAAGGAGTCTCCCGCTAGGCACAAGCGACCAAAAAATTGATATACAGAGCTTGTAATGAACTGCACTTTGTTTGAGTTGGTGTCCATATGTGTCCAGAATACTCCAGACAGTACGACTGAATCACCGATTGATCTGCTCTTTCTTTCGGGATAGTAATGACTATGCAAGATTCATACCCTAATTATACTTCTATCACTGCATCACTTGGCGATCTCTCCAAGTCGGCAATTGGGACGATAGCTTGTGGGGACGCTTGCACGATGTCAGGTGTTTTGGGGAATGTGATTGGGTCATCTAGGTTCTGAGGAATTCCGGCATTGGGAGATCTGAGTAAGGGCATGTGTACTTGCGGTCGATCGACTCACGTAAATCTTCTTCCACCTTGGGGTTTCTTGTGGCATATCTGATGGTAATTCTGAAGTGTCGGGGCGGTCATTCGCAGCGAACACAGAGTTGCTCTCGTCAAGAACAGGACCGTCACGGGACCTCTTGCGCCTCCAAAGCAAACCAGCGAGGCCGATCATGACAAGGCCGCCAATGCCGCCAGCAACACCTCCCGCAATTCCAGTTGTATTCGATGATGCAGTAATATTCTTATTTGATGTGGACGTGGTTGTAATAGAGTACGAAGCGCCAGAGGTTGCAATGATAGATATACGACTAGAGACCGAAGCGCTAGACGTTGCAGGGATCGATATACTAGGCCGTGACCCCTGCGAAACGGGACTTATCGGCACAGTCTGGACTCCTTGCGACGTAGTGATTGGCATATTGGCTGTGGTTGTGTTTGGGTTTGCGGCAGTAATATCCACGAAATCTGTTGTTTGATTAGTCAGAGGTGTTCAAATATGCAAGAGAAGCTCACGAGATGCAGCAAGATTGCTAGCCATTGTAATGTTGAAAGTATACGGATTCTGCATTGTGGAGTTATATAGACTGGAGCGTGAAAGCTTGAAGTCATGACTGACCGCCGGATCATTTATGTAGGCCCAGGCCGGAACAGATGTGTTCGGGAGAAATGGGACCGTGTAACTAGACTTGCATTCAACCGATTGGACGTTATTGGACTATAGGCTTCACGTACTCCTCATAAGATGTTACATTTCCAGAGCAAAATGAAACCCATAAGTTCCAACTAATGGAAAAAATAGTTATACCGAAGTAATAAAGGTGTATCACACGTGAGAAACATACTGAATAGTTGTACCGTTCTGGCACAGAGTGCATGTTTGGAACAAAGACCAAGTGACGGTGCTGCATTCGAAGCATTGGCCATTTCGTTGGGTGGGATGTCATACACATCTCCTGACTTGGGCAAGGCCTCCGCAAATACACCTAGACGGGACCTCTGTAAGTACATGCATAGTATTCACATAATATCTCAAACCTGGCATGCATGGCGCCTCCAGCAGTGAGGCGACCACGCAGGGCGATTGACCAATCTCGTTGAACATCTACATGATCTTATGTCATGGCACTTGCAGACTACGGTCAATGCGCGAATGACACATACCCAGGAGAACTCTTCAGCGCATATCGCATTCGTTCCCTGCGTGTTGGCTTGCTGAATACAATAGATGGTGCAAACTACGAGCAACACTCCGAGCAGTACGTTTGGTCGAACCCTCCGATGCATAGTCGAGTAAACCACGCTGGTAGATGTTTCCCTGAGATTGTAGGGCCCCACCAGCCATGCGTTGTGTGCGGCGGCAAATGGGACCAGGTAGCACTTGCCTAGATGTTATATGTTGTGCATTTGGCGTATAACTGTAACCAGCGTATTGTCACACTACAATCTTGACTGATCGCGGGAATCTCGATATAATTATTGCTGGCACATGATAGACTGATATCAGGACTGTGGTCTCGAGGAACACAGTGTGACATACTCACAGGTTTCACTAGACTCAGACTGGCAGAGTGGAGCCATAGAATGAAAGTGCGATCCGACCTTGGATTTTGAGGGCCATATCTCTGTTGCACGGGCTAAGAGGATATCGAAGCGGAAGGAAATGTGTCGACTACTTTCGGCATTGAAGGATGTGTGGATGACTGAGTAAGCTCTGCTTCCTGTTACCATATCGGCAAACAATGTATGGAACGTACATTTCCGATTTTCACTGGGCAGTGTCTTTTGTTACCGCATAAATGTGACACATATGTCCAATACAGCCATGGCTAGCGTAAACGTTGACACAGCTGGTCGAACCAGCGGGGTGTAGCCCTATTGCCGCCCTAACCGGCTATTGTTGGAGGAAATCAAGGTCACGATGATCAGTGTCTGACTGTTCATCAACTCACCTGAAACATTTAAACATGTGCGCCGCCTGCACTCGTGTTACAACGACAGGTGTATGCATCCAGAGCTCATGGAAACGAATTTATCGAATCGGGAAGTTGTTTGCTTAAGACGAGGATATCCACGTAACCCGGAGGCGCCATTTCGACTTTTGGGCGCGAGCTTCGTGAGAGCGGCTGAGACGTGCCTTTAGCAGAGGTTCAGCAACGATGGGTATCTCATGTCCTCTCTTGGACATTCCCGGATCGCCCCATATCCAGCCTGGACAAGGAAAAGCCCGGGGCGGGAGGAGGCCGCGGAACCTATCTCATGATGGTCGTTCGCTCGAACTCCTCGGAGAAGCCCGTTGCGATAGTCGAGAGCACGCCAGACATGCCTACCATTTGCCGCTAGATGCTGTACGATGGGTAGATCGCCGAACTGCAGCGATATGATGTGCAGTATATCCTAGAAATTACGGATGACGGAAGAGATGCAGTACTTAGTGCATTCTAGGAGCGATTGCTTATATGCTGCGCACGTGTGAAAGGTCCTGAATCATTGTATATTGAGCATGAAGATACTATACATCATTCGACATTTCCAGATTCCTTCGGTGCTCAATGGAAATACGGGGCCGCGTACGGAGAAACCTGGAGCCAAGCTTCATCGAGAACTTGGAGGATGTCCTCCGCTGTACACCAAATGACATTAGCAGGTAGTCAGCTCCTACAGAATGCATTCGGCTCACGAAGCAGTCCCTTCTCAAGATCGATTAAGTTCTGTTGTGCAAGGTAAGGTCAGTTTCTATGTCATAGCTGACAGATGCGACGTACCTGCTCGATATGCTTGACGCTGGAAGCGCCGATGAGGACCGCGTCGCCATATTCGCGCTTCATCAGACTGTGGTGCGAGATCCAACGCAGGGCAATCTCAGCCATGGTCAGGTTGTGCTTGTCCGCCACAGCCTTGATCTGCTCGAGGGCCTTGAAGTATGGCTCGTTCCAGTATCTGTGCAGTATGACATTGCGATTAGATTCGTTGTGAATCAATCGCCTAGGAATTGAATGCGCACCGCTTGCGGTAGCCCTGTTAAGCCATGTAAGTTGGAACTTCGAGCAAGTTACCAAACCCGCTGAAACGCACCTGACCTTGCATCTTCTCGGGATCAAACCGAGAGCCGGATTCGACCTTGTCATCGAGAGAGTTGTATCTGCCGGTGAAGAATCCACCACCCACTGAACAATGCCAGAGAGTTCAGCGCATATATGCAATGCGTGAGACGGATGACGCACAAGGATTGAACTCATAAAAGCTGATGCCGTATTTTCTCAGGCAGGGGAAGAGTTCTGGCTCGACTTTCCTAAGGTGAGTAAACCATGAGCAATATGTATGCCTTTATAGCAATGTCAATCCTTACCTGTGGATGGCGTTGTAGATGCCTTGGTAGGCGGTCGGTTGGATGTAACCATTCGCACGGCAAATCTGAACCATCTCGGCTACTTCCCAACTACGTCGCGGCATCAGTTCTCGTATCACTCATATCATCACGAAAGCCACTCACGACATGTAGTTGCTGATGCCAAAGCGGTTGAATTTGCCCTCTTTGTACAGGTCGTTCACAGCTTTAAGGGTAACCTCATACGGCGTGGTACGATCAGGGCCGTGCAAATACCACATCTCCAGGGTGTCGGTGTTAAGAGCCTTGAGGGAGGCATCGAGATGCTTGCGCAAGTCCTATTCCGGGTATCAGAAATCGGGACGAGTCGAAATGCATGCCGGCTTACCTCAGGCGAGTGAGAAATCACGGTACCGCCGGTCATGCTTATCCATTGCTTGTGAGCCTGGTGTTAGTCAATATCAGCACGGCCTTCTTATTCTCTCCAGAATAATGCACTTACGACATTTGGATACAGCTTCGTGTCCATCTTGAGTCCCCGCTTTTGCCAGTCAACCTTTGCAAGGTATTCCTCGCTTGTACCGCCAGAATAGACACGGGCAGTATCAATCTACACGTTGATTAGCCGCATAGTCTTTATGAAGGCTTCTCTTACGCCCACCTCATAATGGCCATGCGCCTGGAAGACGTCAAGAATAGCCTCGACGTCCTTGATATCGTGGACGCGGGCACCTATATAGCACTGAGATCAATTCAGACCCTTATACAGTTGAGTTGCGGTTTCTAACCGTCTTTGCCTGACTCGCCGAAGGTCATGGCACCCTGAATCCATGGTTCAATCGACGTAGTCTCAGCTTTTCGCACAAGCTTACCATTACGATGTTCAGCGCGCTCTTCTGTTCAGGCATGCTGACAGTCGAGGTCGGATTAACCTCCACGCCGATATGCACTAGGTATTTGTACTCGAGACGGCGAATCCATCGTCAGGCCTGCCGGTGCATACGCGTCGTGCCGTTTCTTCAACTGCGATCTTCACCGTAATATGTGCTTACTATGAATAAGAAGTGCAGCGGAATAGCGGAGGTCACAGCTGCCGAGGCGACACGCAGGTCGAATCGGTGACGCAAATGACAGTGTGTGAGATAAAAGTATATGCGTGGGAATTCTCGATCCCACGATCTAGTAATCACAAGTCAAATTGGTGTGTAGACATCCTACAAGCACGACACATCCTATCGTACACGGATTGTTTCTGTAAATCATCTCGGAGACCTCCTAGTGGAAGTAAGGACTCGAGTAAGGCGAGACCTCCAGCCATGCCTCGTCGAGCACCTGAAGGACCTCCTCCGCTGTTTCATATTCAATCAGCATCTCTTCATTCAGTTTCTTCTCAAAGGATTGACCAGACTCACGTAGAGGCCCCTTCTCAAGATCAATCAAATTCTGCGCTCATCATGTTAGCGCTCAACTATCGGCATGCTCACGAACAATCACGCACCTGCTCGATGTGCTGAAGACTCGACGCGCCGATCAGTACCGAGTCGCCATACTCGCGCTTCATCAGGCTGTGGTGCGAGATCCAGCGCAGCGCGATCTCTGCCATAGTCAGGTTGTGCTTATCCGCTACCGCCCTAATTTTCTCAAGAGCTTTGAAGTACGGCTCTTTCCAGTACCTATCAGATCGCGGTCAGGCTAGAACATATCTTATCATGGACGTTCTCATACCGGTTGCGGTAGTTCTAAGTATGCTCCGTGAGCGAAGGTGAAGCCCGATGCCTAGATAATTGCTCACCTTCCCCTGACCCTTCTCTGGATCGAAGCGCGAGCCAGGCTCGACTTTATCCTCAACAGAACTGTATCTACCGGTGAAGAAGCCTCCGCCCACTGACACAGGGTCAGAATATTTGTTCAATCATTTTCAAAGTGAGTAAAGGTCAACATACGAGGGTTGAACTCATAGAAGCTTATTCCAAACTTCCGAAGGCAGGGGAAGAGCTCCGGCTCTACATTCCTATCGGCGAAAGATGTTGACTGTGACTTAGCGCACGATATACAAACTGCAACATACCTATGAATGGCGTTGTATATGCCCTGATAGGCTGTGGGCTGAATATATCCATTCGCTTTGCAGATTTGCGCCATCTCTGCGACCTCCCAGCTGAGCCAAGTATGAGCCAGTACGCATATACCCCACCGTTCATGCTAGTAGATGCTCACGCCATGTAGTTGCTGATACCAAAACGTTTGAACTTTCCTTCCTTGTAGAGATCATTTATTGCCTTGAGAGTGACTTCGTATGGCGTGGTGCGGTCCGGACCATGGAGGTACCACATCTCGAGCGAACTATGACACAAGATGAGCCGGCCATAACATGGGAAGAACTCAAGACGGACTCCGCCTGAAGAGCGTTGAGAGAAACATCGAGGAACTTCCGTAGGTCCTAGTGGAATGTACAGATAAACATGCAACATATAAGCTGGACAATGAGGCTTACCTCAGGTGAATGCGAGATGAGAGTCGCCCCGGGCCTTTGGAGTCTCTTGTTCGCCTGGGCACCAACATATACTCAGAACGTTGACACCGTCCTATACTTCGAGGCGCCTTACGACGTTAGGATACAACTTCGTCTCCATTTTGATCCCCCGCTTCTGCCAGCCAATTTTGCCGAGGTACTCTTCGCTCGTGCCTCCAGTGTATCCACGGGCGGTATCAATCTGAAGTGCCGGAATACAGCGATTAGCCCTTCCACAGGACCAACGCAATTCCGATCGTGCTCACCTCGCTATGGCCATGGGCTTGGAAGACATCGAGGATGGCCTCAACATCCTTGAGATCGTGCACTCGTGCACCTGGCAACATGCATTTGTCTGCTGCCCTTTGTACAAGACCGAAATAATGGATGTACCTTCTTTACCAACCTCACCAAACGTCATGGCGCCCTGATAGGTATTAGACGACAGATACCACCCCGCGAAGTCAAGTGGACACTCTTACCATGACAATGTTCAAAGTACTCTTTTGCTCAGGCATGGCTGCGACTGTTGTTCGATAGTGATAGTAGTAGACTCCGAGCGCGATATGCACCTTGCCCTTCTCAGGCATCCATCGCTCGTATTTATATCTTCCCCTGCCGCCGGACCACTTCCCTCCGGCAGCTCGACATTCGACACAACTTTAGTTCCTCACGTGTTCATGCCGGTGGCTACAATCGTGCCGATAAGAATATCAGACCGAACTTCGCTAGGTGGCGACCACTGTATGTGGATAATTGAGCTGGCCGGAAATAGCGGATTGCAGAGCGTTCAGCGCCAGCTTGCCGAGAGTGACGCAAGGCGCGCGTCTCGATGGCGCCAGTGTTTCGGCTCACGTGGCGAGTACCCCTTGGGTTTGAGGCCACGTGTCTGCGCCGTAAGTTCCCACCGTGCTTAGCGATGAAGTACGCCTTAGGGTTGGGTGGAAAACCCCCATGTACTCAACTCGGGGAATAGTTTCCATATGCGTGTTCGCGAGGCAACATCCGGAAGATATAGAGTGAGTTCAAAGTGAAGAGCGCGTGTGGCACGTCCGTTTAGGCACAGTAACATCATATCATAAGGCGAATTGGACTAAACATTCGTACTCTGACAAGTCGAATTCATCGGCCCTTAGTCAAATTCCGCTCCAAGTATTTCGCGCAGCCAACCTGCCGATCTCCGACGGGGCAATCAGTGCCAGTAGTCAACGGCATACGGCATCACAGAGATCCAAGCTTCGTCGAGCACCTTAACAACTTCCTCCGCTACGCCAATCACGACTCAGTACCAAATGATACAATATCGAATATGATAGAGCAACTCACGGAGCGGGCCCTTCTCGAGGTCGCTCAAGTTCTAGGGGCAAGCTCCACAGTCAGCTTCGTGCCCGTGACAACGAATCTCTATAGCGTACCTGTTCAATGTGCTTCAGGCTAGAGGCGCCGATCAAGACAGAGTCCCCGAACTCGCGTTTCATGAGGCTATGGTGAGAGATCCAGCGGAGGGCGACTTCTGCCATGGTGAGATTATTCTTCTCGGCGACAGTGCTGATAGACGCAAGCGCTTTGAAGTATGGCTCGTTCCAGTACCTGCACCATGTCGTGTAATTGGCTCATGTTACAGTATATGAGGTTCGGAGGGCCTACCTATTCCTGTAGTTCTGTCGGGGTCACGGCAGTAATGTCAGCTGCGGTCTGTGCGGAGCGAAGACGAACCTTGCCGAGAGTATCATTGGGGTCGAATCTGGAACCCTGTTCGACGTGCGTATCCGGGGAGGTGTATCTTCCGGTGAAGAATCCCCCACCAACTAGCCAGCATATGGATGGGCTGCTCTACCGGAAACGGAACGAGACTCACGCGGGTTGAATTCGTAGAAACTGATCCCGAATTTCCTGAGACAGGGGAACAGCTCTGGTTCGACCCTCCTGGACGGACGTCAGCCAAAGTGCCTCTCAAAACGCGATGCCTCTGAACATACATACCTGTGAACTGCATTGTAGATGCCCTGATAGACAGTAGGCTGGATATAGCCGTTGGCTCTGCAAATTTGCACAATCTCGGCGACCTCCCAGCTACCAAATCGTGAGCCCGCCAGTATCACCGACTGAGCGATGAAAACAAAAAGCCACTCACGACATATAGTTGCTGATGCCAAATCGCTCGAATTTACCCTCGTTGTAGAGGTCATTGACGGCCTTGAGGGTCACCTCGTACGGGGTACTGCGGTCGGGCCCGTGGAGGTACCACATGTCCAGTTTGCTGCATCATGTAAAGCGAGCGTGAGGGCCGATCATTACATTAGAGCATGGGCAGCGACGTACTCGGTCTTGAGGACCTTCAGAGAGATTTCCAATTGCTCCCGCAAGTCCTACGATTGTTAGTACTTATGCCAATAGCCACTTGCCCATTGTGCTCGTGCATCCTGACCTCTGGAGAATGCGTGATCGGATTATCCACATAAGGGTTCTGCAACCTGGCATTTGCCTGTGCTCTGGTCAGCCCGAGCCAGTTTGGCGGAGTGGATGCACTTACCCCGTTAGGATAGACCTTCGTATGCATCTTCAAGCCGAGCTCCGTCCACTCGACCTTAGCCAAGTACTCTTCGCTAGTGCCTGCGCCGTAGTTGCGCGATGTGTCAACCTGGGTAGACGTGCAGGTTAATCGACGATAACGGATGGATAGTGGAGATATACCTCGTCATGACCATGGGCTTGAAATGCGTGTAGGATTGCCGCGATATCCTTCGGCTCAGAGACCCTGACACCTAGCGTGACGGCCGGATTCAACACTGTTCGACGTTGAAGAGGTCAACGCAGGTTTACCTGGCTTGCCTTGCTCGCCGAATGTCATGGCACCCTTGCGAATCCAAAGCATTCAGCGTACGTGTACGCAACGTACAGGCAGCTCACATACCATGACGATGTTCAGTGCGCTCTTCTGCTGTGGTTGAGAGGCTGGCATCTTTTGGATACGAGGTGCAGATGTATTTACCGCCTGGAGCATCCGGATGAGGAACCCCTCGTATTTATACGTCTGTAGATAATATATGTGTCAGCGTGTATCACTTCGGACGCACCAGGAATCTTGGATGCCGCAGTAACAATACACTGACGACGCCTCATGCCGAGGCCTGTATGCAACGTCGAAGAAGCATCAACAATCGCGAACACCGCTACAGAATTGGTGTCAGCTGTCTCCATGTCTTCACATGGGAAACACTCTTTTTCCTGGAATTCTCAGTCCGATGCAGATAATCGAATTCAATGCCAGATGCCCGCAGCCCCGGGACCAATCCTCATTTGAACATTGTCTTCGCCGAACATGGCAAGATGTGTCGAAAACTTAGCTGCGCACTCATGCGATAAGGGCCGATATATTTGTCTGCCAGCAGACGATGGTGCGGCGCGGGGCTTGGTAAAGCGGGTACGCAAGGCTGCATAGAGTCAGGGGTGACCAATATCATTATATGGATCCCGCGTTAGCGACACGCAGGTCCGGACAGTTATGACTTGGGCCTCATGGGCCGCGAAGTGCAGGCGGAAGATTGTGTGCAGATCCGATTGGCCGGGATGTGTTTCATTCACAGCGATACATGGTGTGGTACGTAGTTCGAGAACATACAGCCGGATCTGATAGCGAAGTCCCGTGACCACCCAAAATACGAAGAGCGGGCTGCGACGCACAGGTTAGCGGCGCGACTTTCCACCCACTTGCGGGCGCCTACGGCTTGGAGTTGTTGCTCTTCGCCGCCTCTGCGTGCTGCTTCTCGAGCTCGGCCTGCGGGCAAGTCGGTGAATTTTCTCTGTTAGCATATGCATTGCACTCACAAGCTCCTGCTTCTTCTTCTCGATCTGTAATGCACGTTTAGGACATTTCTCAAGATGAGCTGACGCAATACATACCTCCTGCTTGATCTTCTTCAGCTGCGCGGCCTCGTGCTCGCGCGCATACTGGTCTGTAAGGGGCTGTGTAAGACGCACATATAGACAGAATGGATTGGTTCCCGACCTTCATGCGCCTTCTCCTTCTTGCTGCGGGCCATGGCGGTCGACGTTAGTACGTATGCTCCCGGGTGGCGCTGGCTGCTCACTTGAAGGAGTTCTCCGAGTAGAATCGCACCGACACGGGCGCGACGCGCGGGAGACGGCGAACAGAGGTAGTAGCAAGACGAGTGAGCATGTTGTGGTGAATGTTGAGCAAGATGTGAGTGAGCTGGATATTCGGTGGGCTTTAAGGTCGGGCTGGATGACGCGCGCAACAGCGCCGGGCGCACCGAGACCAACCGAGGCTGCCCGTGACCGCGGGCTTGTCACGTCACACCTCTATTCCTTCCTCGACCATGTCGTCCGCAATTCTGAGGCAGGCCTCCGCCGCCGTATGTCGCTATTTTTCGCACAAACACCGAGTGTAGACTGACTAGGACGACACAGGCTCGTCGCATCCCGCGAGTTTCCGCTTTTTCGACGTCGGCTGCGGCGCGCAAGGGTGAGTTGGCGAGCGCGAGCGCGGCGGGACGACGCTGATGACAGCACGTCCAGACTTTGTCCAGGAGCTCTACATCAACCAGCTGAAGTCGTACAAGGCCCCCGCTCCGGTGTGTTGACTTAAAATTTGCGTCAGATCACTCACTTACACAGTCGGACACGCAGGCGAAGGACGCCCACGTCGGTGTCGTCAAGACCTACTCCGCGCCCGCGGCCCCCCAGCCTCCCGTCCTCCCCGCAGACCTCGCCTCTGAGCTCTCTGCCTACGACTCCGTCGAGCCCGTCGTCGAGGCAAAGGCCCCCGCTGCCTCTGCTGAGCAGGTCACCACCGGCGCGGAGCAGTTCCTCGCCTTCCTCGAGGCCGACGAGCCCAAGGCTGCGGACGCCCACCACTAAATGCGTAGACCAGTGCTAGGACACGAAAATAGAGAGCTGTTTGGCCACATTTCTTCGATGAGCGTGCATTGGTTGAACGTGTCTCGTACTCGCTCCCCACCAAGCTGCCGATCCCACCTCTGGATATCAGCATAGTCGACAGATTGACCGCGTTGCACTGAGACTTCGAGCTGGAGGAATACATGGAGAGGCATATCATCTGCTCGAGTCTCCCACCCATTGCGGGGTAGGTTCAGCAAATTCGGCGTTAGCGGCCGTCGCCTTCCGGACTGCGTCGTGACGCTGCACCCCAACGCAATGTGATCCATGTCACCAACTGGAGAAGCGCTGCCTGGGCTGCAGGAATCTGCCTGAATTGTACGCAGACGGTTCATGTTTAGACATCACAGCTTCAAAGCTTCAGGTGTCTCGACGTGTAAGACGATTGCACAACACGATGTTCAGTTCCTTTTGCCATGCCAATAAACGCCAGCGGCCAGACTGGCTAAGCTGTGGACAACACGCATGCATTGTTGTAGGACTGCCTGCGGAAGAGAAAGACAGCAGGGATTTTCAGTACATATCAATGCCCTTACTCAGATCATTGACTGCCATCCGACCATCCCTCGCTACCGGGCAAGGCTGGGTGGCCCGGCAAACCGCGTGTCGCGCACAGGGAGATGGCAATTCATTCTGATAGTGCATATGACTCCATACACTAGCGAGTGCAAAAGCAGACAGTATCCATCGTCCATGTTGCCACTTGGATGCTGCTGCCGATAACACTGCCGTTGGTCGATCCATACGTAGCGGTTTCATGCAGCTAGGACCGAAGATAATGCAGACTTGTGAGGCAAAATTTCCTTGCGCTGATATTTCAGGTGTTATCTGACAGCCCAATATGAACATCTAGAATTACTAGATGCAAAGACCACATATCACTAGAACGCATCACAATCGCAAGCGAGCGCAATAGATAGGAGACCCAAGCGTGTCAATAGATTACAGATCGTAGAGCAGGTTCGAGGGGCAGTTCGCATCCAGATTGACCACTCGCTATAACTGAGGACGTCGCGTTCGTGATAGCGTGGGAATGGGCGAAAGGAAAACCGGGGACACTTTTGGGTTGTAAGCAAGGTGAGTTTTGTACCTCCAAATTACCAGAGGGATCCATACGTCTATCTAGTGATATACGAACATATCATACACTAATGCACATGCGAGAAATGCGAGTGGAGAGCAAGGATGATGCTATGAGAGAAAAGCGGAACGGCGAGTAGATAGCGGGAGCGAGGCCCATAAAATATGTACCGAAGCGCAAGACGTGCGATTACGAGAAGAAGTAGAGCGACTTCTTGATGGTCTTGACGTCAAAGTCGCCCTTCTGCGGGACAGAAGGGAGGATGTCGAGCAGGTCGATGAACTGGCCCATGTAGTGGCCCTCGTCGGAGAACTCATCCTCGACATTATCCTTGCGCACGCGAGGACCCCGCTTCTTCTTTTTCTTGGGAACCACTTCGCCATCGGCATCAATCTCTACGTCCTCTTCCTCTACCGGCTCCTCGGGCTCTCCCGCTTCCCGTCGTGCCCGGTGCACCTCGAGTTCATCTGCTGACATCCTCGCGATTGCAAATGCCTTCTTCTCGAAGGGGGTGCTGCGCAGGGAGTTAAGAGGGATCTTGTAACCCTTGTATCGCTCCAAAAACTGCACAACGGTCAGTCAGAATGTACGTTCATCAGCATGGTGAGGCCGAGGCGGGAGGACGCACCTCGTTGTGGAGCTGCAGGAGAACGTCCGAAGAGTGCAGCGCGATGAACGTGTCACGGATAATGGCAGACATGTTGTCGATGTCGCCGGCGTGCGTCCAGTACGAGTCATGCACCGAGGCGAACGTCAGACCTTGCGCCTACAGCCCAGAGTCAGCACAGACGACCACGTCAGATAAATCAACGTCTACGTACTCGGCACTCGAGCGCCGTCAACATCATGTGCGTGGCATCGAGACTGTGAATGAAGTTGGGCGGGAAGGCGGAGGCCTGCTTCTGGGAGTTGACCGCGGCGGGCTGGTTGGGGTCGGAGATGAAGACGGTCTGGAGGCCGGTCATGATCTGCTTGCGCTTGACGGTGCGGTACGGCTGCACGATGGGCAGGCCGAGCGGGGTGGTCCAGACGACGGAGGTCATCTGCTCGGCCTTCATACGCACTACGGGATGCTTCTTCGCTGTCGGGCGGCCCTTCTTCTTCTCCTCCTCGACGAGGCCGCACGCGTGTGGGATGCGCTCGGGCGGGATGGACTTGGCGATGAGCCGCGCGCATGAGGTAAACCATAGTTGAATGTCCTTTGCACCGCGGAACAGGTCGCCAATCGACCCGAGCACGTGCTTCGCGAGGTACGAGGACGCAGCCCAGCACTCCTCCGCGGGGATGTCGCCGCGCGAGGCGAGCTGCTTCTCGATCTGCGCGCGCGCGCCGATGTACGTGACACCGTACACGGTCGTCATGACCGTCTGCTTTACGACCTTGCGCGCGACTTTGCCCTGCAGCAACATCGCAACCTTGTCGCCTTTCGCCACGTCCTCTCGGATCCGGCCCTCCACCATGTCCGCGACATACGTGTACACATCCGACGGCCGGTCCGTCACCGCAAGGTTCACCTGCGCTGCACCCTGTGTGTCACCACCAAGCGCGGCGTAGTGCTGCAGACCGTTGCACGTGCCGTCCTGGTGGATCGGCAGAGCGCACTCGTATTTGTGCGGGTCGCCAGACTCGATTGCGGCCTTGAGCTCCATGCAGGTCGCAAGGCACTGCCACGGGTCGTCGGCCTTTGTCCACCACATGCGGCCCTGTGCAAGATATCGTCAGATAAAGCGATTCATCCGGAAACACGGTGATACATACATCGAGCGGGTGGTCAACGCTGTCGAAGATATCATCAAGGTGCGCCTCAACGAAGGCAATACGCTCCGGGAAGCTGCCTTTATCGTAACCGTACAAGTTCGCAAGGTGAACCTTGAGCCACCAGAAGCCGCGCTCGCCGAGAGGCTTCGCCTCGCCGAACAGAAGTAGACCACGACTGAGGTCGTCACCTATGTGGGACAAATGGGGAGGGACGGGATATGCACGACCACGGAAGTCGACGTTGTGTGGCATGAAGATGGTATCACCCAAGAACTAGAGCGCGGTCAGCTACTGCGGATCAGAATGCGGACGGAGGATGCTCACTGCACGGGCGATCTCAATCTTGTAGTTCACGCTGCAACGGTCGGAGTGGTTGTTAGCCTTCTGCTGCGCGTAAAGTTTATGCCGCTGGAGATAGATAGCGCGCGCTTGCTGGTCCGTCTCGTAGTTTTCCGGCCGTTCTGGCTCGGGAATGTCGCTGACGACTGGCGGCATCTTGCACATCCGCTTGCCCGAGTTCCACACCGTAAGGACAATATCGAAAATGCGACGGTTGATATTCCACGGGGTGCTGCCGAGCACATCGAGCGCCGCATAGACGAGCTCTAGGTTACCCGCAGCGGATGCATGGCGGAGGTAGTTCGCTTGCTCCACCGAGTCCTTGTAACGCATCGCGGTAGCTGGGTGATATGAGTATTTGCCTGGGTCACGACATGACCAATGCGACTTACTCCTGTTGTACATGTATCCTCCCTGGTCGGGGCCCAACCAGGGCTTGGGCTTGACCAACATGGGAAGGTGACGCGGGTGGAGGGTGTTCTTGATACGGTCCTTCGCCATCCGCTCCGCCACGACCGGGTTCAGCTTGATGACACCGAGCTTGTGCCCACGCACGTACTCGTACGAGTGGAAGAACGCCGGCTGCTCCTCAGAGCTAGACAAACATACAAGTCAGATTCTGCCACATTTAAAAAGACCAGAAGCAGGCTCACTAAATCTCCTCGCCGTTCGGGTCGGTCATCGAGCGAGTGATCGTCGCGACGTCCATCAGACAGTCGACCAGGAAACCACCGACCTTCACACGAACGAGCTGCGACCAGTCGCTGGTCCAGTCCTCTGCGTCCTCCATATATTTCCGTGCGGCGACACGGCGTGCCTGGAGGTCTCGGTAGCCGAGACGAGTAAACAAGCTCGTATCCTGGCGCGCGAACTGGCTCTGCGGGATGGCAATGTTATTCTTCTTGCACATCTGCGCCTTGTGCTCCAACTCGACTGCACGGCCGACACCGAGAAGTGCACGTGCCGTCTTCATGCCATCCGAGACACCACCCGTACCGTGCAAGTTCATGAGCTCGAGGATAGTGATAAGCGAGAGCTTTTCAGGCTTGAGGAGAGTGAGGAAGGGGCTCAGGGAGGTCTTGACTTTATCTGAAAACAAGACATCAGTCTCGCGGATGTCACACGACCACCTTGATACTTACCGCCAAGCTTGCGCTCCTCTTCCACCAAATTCTCGATCTCAGCCTGCAGTCGCTTCTGCAGCTTCTGATGCCAACCCCACATCCACGATTGCAGATCAGCCTGTTTGAGGCCGCGGTTGTTCAGCCCGAGCTCCTCGAGCATCTGCGCTTGGTGCTCCATCTGCTTCACAGCAACGTCGTACACCGAGTCCTCCAAGAGCTTCTGCCGTGCTGCGACATCGTCGGGCATGACACGCCGCGCGAAGACAACCTGAGACAAGTGCTTTCGTAGAGTGTCCAGGTTAAACGGGATTTCCGTCTCGATCTCCGGGTTCTCCGAGACGTCAATATCGACCACCGAACCATCTTCAGCGTGTGTAACGCTGACCGTCGGTTTCTATATATACTGATTGTCAAAAAAAAACTCTACCAGAGATCGCAAGACCACAAACCTTTGGTCTCATAACAGGAATAGCCTCGGGCACATCTTCTAGGGGATCAAGTCCCTGACGACCGAGCGATTCCGCCATACCCAGCTCGTTGACCACCTTCGACAGGCCCATGTTGACTGCTGCGCGAGATAGCAAGCGTATCGCTTCGTTCGCCTCTTCCGACGATGTGAATGCACGGTCCGAGACCACAAGGGAGACGGGAATCTGTTGCTCGATGATCTGTCGCAGTAGGTCCGCGGGCTCTTGCACCTGCACGCTCGCAGGCACCGCCGCCTCACCAGACTGCGCCGAATCCGGGTGGAAGCGCAGATACGCGACTAGCATTAGCGCGTATGTGTTCGCTGTTGGGCGGACCTTATCACGGCCGCTCTCCATTTCGTTGTACAACTCCCAGGCAGATTCCAGCCACATCTCCCGCTGTTGCGTCTCTGGCGCGGATGCCATCTGGATGTACGCGTCAATGAGCGAGTTGTACACCCGCGCATCGAGCAGCATCTCGCCTCGGCCCTCGCTGCGCAGCTGCTCAAAAATCTCCTTCGCACGCGGAACGTCGTACAGGTTGTGCAGACAGGCATCCATTACGGACACCAGGTCCTGCGTCGGAGAGTCAGTGAAGTATAAGTCGTGCAGCGCAGATGAGCCTCCTTCCGCTGGGAGAGGTGTCGGAAGGATAGTGTATGGCACCCGGCGGCGCAGGAACCCCTGCATCTCGTTATCAATAACGAGTCCTTGTAATGGAGCATCTCCCGGGCGAGAAGTAGAGGCGAGCGCAGCTGCATGAGCTGCTTTTGTTGGTGTCGAATATAGACGAGCAGGACGAGGGAGAGCTTGTCGGGAGTACGACAGTAAAGTCGTCTCCATCCTGCGGGATGCATGCCGACGAGTGATGGGTATCATCTTGAAGATAGAGACCCAGAGAGCAAAGACAAGAGCGTAGACGACTGCAAGACCAGATAAGAAGACCCGCCCTGCAGTTTTTTGTCGTCCCCGAGGATGAGAAGGGGATTCTAACCTGCGACGTATAAATTTCTGAAATTTCCTCAGCCACAAGACAGATCTCTACCGGAGATTGCCGACGTTTTATCGCCAGAAACGTGACCTGCTCTCTAGAAAATATCCTAAAGTGGTAACTTTGCTAGTGAATACTGTCAGATCCCTGACATAAGCCGCATAAACTTGACCCGATGCGGCACTAAAGCGCACCGTCTCCCGTCGGCATATACACAGTAAGTATTTTGATATATAGCTCAAGCTAATCTCAGCTCTGTCTTTGCGAATGCGTATATCTTTACACCTTGTACGATAATTTGTCTGCTGTAAGAGTCAGGAGCTTTGCTGCGACATCTATACAATTGAACACGGACAAGTCATGCACATCTTATCGAGGGATCAGATCCTAGAAGAGACATTTTTACCCGCACGTCCACTGTTTGCCTGGGTTTTCCTTTCGGCCCGTCGATATTGGAGATTAAGATATCGTAAAAGGGAGGAAACAGACAAATGCTGAGCACTTCCGCCCACATCCAATCCTAATCTCGGTCTATTTTGACCTTGATCCTTACCCGCACACGGACCTGACATACTGCAGTAGGTAGAGTATGCCGCCATCACCCGGGTCCTATTCTCGCTCCGGAGTTGTCGACTCACCCTATATGAAGCACTCACCCTTGATCCCGGGATAGCTCCAGACAATTTTATACTATTAAAAAAAACCCTGACAGACCTGGTACAGACCTGATCCATCCACCATGAATGAGCCGAACATGCGGCGGCGTGTCACTCGACCGGGGCGTGTTTCCAACTCGGATATCGCAAGCCTTCATCGGTTTAGCCGAATTTGAGGCTAGACACCAGCTCCAACGCGAGTTACGCACCCTTCTTCTGAACCTCTTACCAGCTCGACTAGAAATTTTTACACGCTAACACTGATACGACGACGCTCTCACACCCACTGACGAACGATCTCACGAGAAACAACGGAGATGTCGCGAGCTTTCCATCTTCCGGGGATCTTCTTCCTGTTCTGCGCATTCGTGCTTCTGCTGCTTGTATCGGTATCGCTACCGTTCTTGCCGGCTATTGATGTTACAAGAGTTCACTTCCACGATGGAAACGTAGCGACCGAGACCAACGAGTCCGCGATGACACAACTAAGGGTGAGCACAAACACTGGTGTTCGTCAACTGCGTATCTGACATGTATCTCGAAGTTCGGAATTTGGTACGTCCTCGGACATTGATGTGATCAAGAGCAACGATACCAAGGGACTTCACATCAGGGCATACTGCTGGTATGATGACTCTGGGAACCGCATCTGCAACCCGACCGGTACGTATCTGAGTCTTGGTCGAAGAATCTCGTTCATCAATGAACCCCGGACAGGGCACGGTTACTCCACGACTTTAACGGACTTTGGGGCCACGAGCCAGAACACGGTCACCATTGGCTCGTCTTGGACACGCGGGCTTGCCGTGCATCCTGTGGGTGAGTGCGCAGTCATTGCATTCTACACAGCTTCCAGGGTTTAAGCATGCTGACCACCCACACTGCAGCCGCCGGGGTGTCCCTAATCGCGCTTCTGTTCTCCCTCTCTACACATGTCACAATGATCCTTCTTGCATCCCTCCTCTCATTCCTCGCCGCAACGCTCACGTTGATCGCTTTCGCAATTGACATCGCACTCTACGCCTTTGTCAAGCATGAAATGGGTCACTTCAGCGACGTGAGCAAGACAACGGACACTGCGCCAGGTGAGTCGCTCCCACGTTTTGGTCAGCACAGAAGCGTGTGCATCACCACATGGGAACGGTCTCTAATCACGTCGGTTGTTAGCGTTCTGGATGACGTTCGTGTCATTCATCTTACTCTGCCTGGCCGGGTGCACGGTGTGCTTTGGACGGCGCCGTGACCGCATGGCCGGCGCCACAAGCTACCCTGTGTCTTCCACCAAGACTTCCTGGGCCGACCGTTTCCGGTTCCGTAGAACGTGAAGTACGCTCTCGGTACCGAGATGAATGTGCCGGATTCGCAAGATGCTCATTGACACGTCTATTCCCGACTGCGATGCCAACTGACGGACATCTTCTACTTTTTGCGATTCTTCACGACATGCTCTGCTCCCGAGCGGATATCCTAAATGCCAGGAATGTGTTCCCATGGATCTGCCTCTACACTATGCCACATGTCATAATTATCCTTCCTACGATCATGTATCCTTTCTGTCTCCATAGTACTTACGTTCTGCGAACTAACCTATGTGCTTGGTACTTGCTCGTTCTACGGTCTTATCTAATACCATGCGAGTATTCCTCATGATTAATTTTCACGACGTTCTTGAGAGGACCGGGTCTCGGCGACTGGTCCATTGAGTCGTTGGACCTCATGGCTACCACGAGTGTGCCCTGGCCGAGCTGGCCTCGTAGCCCGTGAATTGCGCGACGCGCCCCACGTGACGTGCGCGCGCGTGGGCAACTCGCACGGTCGCGGGTTGTAACGCCCACACGCCTCTTGTTCCGCTACCACCACCTCCCCGCCACTTTCGCGTCCCCGCGTCCTCTGCGCGTCAGTCTCCTCCGTCAGCCCCCTTTTCGCGCACTGACTGACACCCGTCGCGTTCTGCCCCTTTCTGTGGTTTTTTTTGCGCGTAAATAGCCCGAGATACATACAAGCAGCCCCTAACGCCACAACCGCGCTATATCATGCCCTCGCCGTCCAAGTCTGTAGGAAAGGCCGCCGCGAAGTCGGGCGGGAAGATCAAGCCCGCGGCGCCTGCTGCTGAGGAGGCTCCCGCGCCCCAGCAACGTCTGTTGCAGACGAGGAGCGCAAAGGCTGGCTTGCAGGTGGGTTCTCATTCACCCTCCTTTTGCTACCAATTTCCTTCCAACTAGAGCAAATAATCGCTTCAGATGACATCATTTTGCCCGCCTGCTTTGTTGTACTTGAAGTTAGGACTGTATTATTAACTAGATCTTGTCTTGATTGATCCCTTTGATCCCCGATACTCGCCAGGAATGCTAGGTGCTAATTGATCGCGTCACAGTTTCCAGTAGGACGTATTCACAGGTACCTCAAGCAGCGCACACAGCACAACGTACGGATAGGCGCGAAGGCGGCCGTGTATACATCCGCTATCTTGGAATACCTGACGGCTGAGGTCCTTGAACTCGCCGGTGAGTACCCCATTCGAGTGTCCAATCACATAGGACAATCACATGCCCTCGCCACTATTCTCATGATTCTAAAATTCACAAATTGATTTTCGCTGACTGTCTACTCCAGGTAATGCATCCAAAGATCTCCGTGTCAAGCGTATCACACCACGCCACCTGCAACTTGCTATCCGCGGCGACGAAGAGCTCGACACGCTCGTTCGCGCTACTATCGCCGGAGGAGGTATGCCCGCTGTCCATTGCTCCACTGTCTCGTTTACTCATGTAACCCATCGCAGGTGTGCTGCCGTTCATCCACAAGAGCTTGACAGCAAGCAAGCAGGCGAAGAAGCCCGAGGGTGCACAGTAAGCGCCTCGCGTTACCCGGTACCCATTGCAAAGCACAGTATGTGCTCGTTTACGGAGTTGATATCCCTGTGGCCTATCTACCGCGCCATCGATCCTACTCGCGCTAAGTATTACATGAAAATGTATGGTGTACGATTTCTCACTTCCCTGTTATCGTGTTCGCTTTCGTTGTTGAATAGGCGGCTATACATGTGTGCACATAGCATGCGTTGCTCGTCCTGGCTTCCAAAACTGCTTCGTGTAGCTGGGTAATGTACACCGTGTCGGTATGGATAGGGTATATGATACAATTACATGACCATATTCTCTGCCTTAATCATACAGAAGACTGTCCCAAAAGATCCAAGCCTCAGTCATGCGGGGCACGAGCGTCGCCGGTGACGGCGGCCTTGCCACCAGCCTCGCGAAGCTCGCCCTTCTCGTGCATATCAGGCTTGTTCATCATCTTGCCCGCGACCTTGAAGATTCAATGTCAGCGCTCGCCCTGATCTAGATCATACCATTGGACTTGCCTTTTGGGTCTTTCCGATGAGCTTGTCGGTCAGCTTGGCGTGACCTTCAGGCAAGTTATCCTGGCCACCAACCGCAACGCCGCCTACGAATATTCAGACTCATCCTCTATACTGACACAACAAGACCGGGCTCACCTTCCGACGTCGGCTCGACCCCAAGAGGCCTATCCTCGCTGAACGCGTTGTGTCCAACGTCAGACTGCGAGCGGGCCTGATGCTGCTCAGGCGAATCGTGCTGTCCGCCGGCCATGACCGCACCGGTATCGGTGCCTGCGCCAAACTGGCGTTCGTTGTTGCTCTTCCAGGTGCGCGAGTCGTTGGTCACCTCGGTACTGTAGTCCGCGGGACGAAGTCCGCCCTGGGCGCCGGGGAGGACATCATCAGAGTTGTGCTGGCGGTGCACCGGCGGGGGTATTGAAGCGTAGTTTCCGGAAGACATAATGAATATCAGATGAAGCGGTTTGGATGAAGGTGGTACGGATGTGCAAGGGGTTTGTTTGAATATACTACTCCGAGCCGCGTCTTGGGACTTATATATCAAGGAGTAGAGCTGGACGCCACATTATGGCGGTGGGTGAAAGTGGCAATGACGTCACAGACGTCCATGACGAACGAGCGACTCCGGGCTTGCCAACTCGGGGATTAGCGCCGCGGCAGGACTGTCGTCACCGCAGGCAGTGCTACGGTTCTCTGTTGTCTTGCCATAACCCCATTACATTCGAGCGACTAACCACCGAAAGCAGTCTTGCTGAAGCACTTGTTACCTCTGTTTATCACAATGAATCTAGTGTCAGATCAAAATTCCCTCATTTTGAAGATTGGATGGTTCTGCTACGACGTTCACCCAAGTATTTTATCTGTCGCCGTCTGCCTTTACTTGAACGGTTCAACCAGCGTGAGTGCTTGCTAGCATCCCTTAGCAGGAATCCACGACGACATTAATGTCACCTGATATGTAACACGTTCAAGGTTGGTCTGGTTTCGGTTTGTCTGAGTCATATTGGACTACTAACTGGTCTTCAGCTGATGCTGAGTGGAACTTCGATTCAGCCCGACGCATATGCTCCAGTTTCTAAACAAGAAAATCGTCCTACGACTTGCTTGCCCCGGATGGAACTTTCGTCCCGTTGGACGTGGGCCTCTAGACTCCTGCGATTCAGCCTTTCAGGACCGGATTCTATCATCTGGTACAACAATCGCAGACGCAAGTAGCACGGCGACTATCACGAATTTTGGCTAGGGGAGGAGATTTGCAGAAAGATGGAGTGATGGAGCTTGCGATTAGTATCGGTTTACATTTGACGTAGTCGTCTGCTACTCAAGATTATGGTGACTATATGCGCATATACAAAGGATTCGTGACACCCTTCCAATCCCTGACCTGACCCTTCCTCACCTACGATGCAATCCCCGTATCCCAAAGACACCAGACGAACTGCGCCGAACGGCCTGCCAACGCGTTCAAATACTCCGCGTACAGTTGTTTCCGTGATGCGACATCCATTTCCGGCGTACCCTTGATGACCGCCATGAGCTTCTTCGAGTCATCCGACAAGCTAACGGCTATGAAGTGGATGCCGTTACCGCCCAGCAGCCCTGGCCCCACGTCATCGGCTTCCAAACGGACTAGGCTCGGGACCGTGGTCATCTGCTTATGACGAACACCTACATATGCCGTTGTGGTTGGCGTGAGCTAGATACGAACCAACATGTTGTCGAAGGGTACGTACCGATGATTTTGCCTGAGCCGGAATTTGACCGTCTAGCGACAGGATTAATCCCTCGTTTCCAACAGCTTTCATAGAGACTACGTACCCTATGCATGTTTCCAACTTGCTCGGGTCGACCTTCGATTTGCCTTGGTTCGCCCATGCGCATGCTGCCTTTGCTGCAGTCCTGTAGTCGGCATATGTGGTCACCGTTTCAGCGAACGCCGTGCTCCGTGGACCAGCATGGTTTGAGAACATTTGTACGTTGACGAGTTGTGGTATAGCTGTCGTTGCCATGATAGCGTCTGCTTTTATGGAGAGGAGACACGGGCCTGATGCGGTACAATTATAACTGATCCGCGACGGCAGCCCGGGCTCGTTTGCTACCGACTGCGATGTTGGAGGTGTGCCGGAGCGCAAACAGATCAGTGATTCTCCGATTGAGCAGGTGGCTCATGTTTGCTCGCACCGTCTCCGTCACTGTTGAACTAGGAAGCAGTCCTAGCCCCACGGCGATCTACTCGTGGATAGAGCCTAATCTGTGGGTGAGGATTCTCCTCCTCGAACTGAGCCGTCCTGTTCGATCAGGCATATGATCTTCCAACGAATGGCCACTGACCTATGCGTATATCAGGATCACTACCTGTATGGTATTCAATGTATAGTATGCATTTTGACGTCACGGATTCGCGGCTCCCTCATCCGGAGCGAAGCTCGACGCGGTCAAGCGGCGCTGGGCAACGCAGCAAGTGGTGCCAGCGCCGATGTCGTCATCTTCGATTCCGGAGGCTGTGGCGGTCTTCCGAAGCTCAAAGCCCCACTCCGTGATGCGTGCTGGAACGTAACACCAGCTCCTGACATCCGAGGAGCAGTCACCTGTTGAGAAACGTTACCACGCTTCTGGTATGTTTTTGTCACTTCCTACAGTGGCGTACTACGCTATCATCCATCGATATGCAAGGCACAGACGTTACGAGAGACACATGTTAGGGCGTAAACCTCAAAGAAGTATCGTCACGTGGATGACGGTGTCAGAGTGGCGAGCTGGGGATTCATTCAAGGCACGTAGTCCCTTTGTTACCTTCGTGGACTGTGGACTGCGAGCCGTTCGTTGAAACATACCTCGTCATCATATTGGACATGGAAAGTGCTCGCTCGTGGACACAGACAACGAATATCCTGCTTCTGAAGGTCCCCAGAAACCAAATACAATGTGCTCAATTGAGTTCATATCGTCAGGCTCATTTAGGGCGACTTGCGATAATACTGCTGTATCTATCACAGCAATCTCGTCTTCTGTGCATCGATGTATGTATGGAAAGCCACGATGTTAATAGAGGGCTTGCAAGGATGAATCGGATGAACTTTGAATGAACGGAAGTCAATGGTAGCGGGATGATTCATTTTATTGACGATACAATCCGGTCAATAAAAATGAATCGTGCCGCCATTCCCCATTTCGGTGATGGGGAGCCCTTGGCGCAGCGTTAGCGCGTGAGATTAGCGTTCGCTTTACGGGTATATATATGCATAAAGACAAGAAATGATCAAGGACCCTTGGCGCAGCGGTAGCGCGTAAGATTCCAGCTTACGTAAGCTTGTTTCCTTAAGGTCATCCGTTCAAATCGGGTAGGGTTCACATTTTTCTGTCCATGTATCCGAATACGAAGAAAGCACTGCGGATACCGGGCTGAGCAATTTGAGATATTTTGTATTTCTCTGGGCCATTGCGATTCCAAAACCATTATCGGATGACAAAGTTAACCATCTACTTTCGAACCGGACTGCTTGTAGATATTCAACCGATCTGCACCTTCACCACAGCACCGTCAGTGGATCCCATGCACGGACTTCCAATTTGTCGAGAATATGCTGATGGCGAAGCCACCGCGTTGCGTCTGCTTCCAGAATGTCTTGTGACGACTCTGGTGACCACTCCTGCAGCGGACCACACCATAAGACGAGCTTGGTCAAGTCTTTGAGCCCTGCCTGCGATAGAATGTCGCTGAAACGTCCCCAGAAGGATTTGCGCTGCTCCTCTTTTACAGGCCTCAGCGAGGTGATTTGTAGCTGTAGCTCTTGTAGACTGCAAGAGCTCAGTTGAGAAATCAGGGACAGTATTTCATTCGTCCCAATCGCGGCGTCGAGCAGACAGACGGAGCGCAGGCTCTTCGCAGGGGTCAAGTCGAGTGTGGGTACTAGACAAATATCCATTAGCATCGCGGTGTTGAGTTTGGTTTCACGACGAGCTCACCATTGTAAAATGGTATGCAGCTGACGGTAAATTCTTCAAGAATGTCACCTGTGGCGCTCACAAAGTCGCTCAGAGCTTGGACATGATCAATGGCGTGGGGAGGCACTCCCCACAATTTGACTTTCCGAAGAGTCTCTCTCGTGGCGGTGGTGCGGAACCATTCGAGGAGTGGGGTGAGTTCTTCGGCGGCTACTTCCGCCACTGTAATACTAAGGAGACGAGGTGCCTCGAGTAATGCCCGTGGGATTGCTACATCATCGACGAGGCTTTCAGGAAAATAGGAGATGCTGCATCTGTATAGGACGAGGTGGGAGAGTGTCGGAAAGGAAGCAAGGAAACCCTGAAACAAAGAGAATGGGCCGAGAGCGCAATTATGAAATGATAGGGTTGTAACGGAAGTGAACATTCCCATCAGGGTCGGGAAGCTCGCGAACGGTCTCGACAGCGCGGACTGCGAGTTGCAATCAGCTATCGATGCGAACAAGTAGGGTACGATAGACAGATCATGGAGGGGGGAGTTGACGGCCAGGTGTTCCACGACGCGCTGAAGCCGTGGTGTGCATGCGATATGATTGAGACGATTAGGAGCGGTAGAGTCGTCCAAACGAAAGGTATTGAAAAGATGATAGTGACTTGCCGCTCGCCATCCCCGAGAGACAACGGCGCAGCTACGTAGCGAAGCGCGATCGTACCAAAGAAAGTCGATGATGCGATCGGTGAGCTCAAGAGGGACTGCGGCGGGCATATTTTCGGTCAGAGCGTGCGCAATGCCAGATGTATTCGAGATGGAGCACTTTTAATGGGTCGTTGATACTGCATGCTGCGTATCAGGGCCATTGTGACAGCTGCCAACATGCGTGTCGATGCACCTGCAGGAACCAATGATGCATACAGAGTTACTCAATCCCTTTCTTCGTATCAGCTGCAGATACAGCTGGTCGAGGCGTGCTTTACGCCACGCGGTCCATGACACCAGTGACACCCTCGAGAGCACTAAATCAGATTCAGAAGTAGCGATGTCAGAAGAGATTCGACCAAGCGTAGTGTGATCTGACCTTGTCTCTGAGTGCCCTCGTCGCGTGATGCTGCACCCTACGTTCACCATAGCACCTGCGACGGGTCCCAATGCTCTATCCTCAAGATGCCAAGAGCGTGCATCTCGGGGAGTTGAGTGTTGATAGCGGCTCGAAAGTCGTCGAACGACACTGTCCCATCGATGCCGTACATCATACTGCGCCATATTGTCACTTTGTGCAGCTTCGCGAAATGTGGCTGCCCAAATATGTCTTTGATATGTCGAAAGATAGCATGGTACTTCTCCATATCATGCGACCGAACTACATCAAACTTGATTTGTAGATCCTCAAGGACTGGTGACTTGAGCTGGGAAAGCGTTGCAGGTAACATCTCGGGTCTAATGGACGCATCCAGCAAACATATAGATCGTAGCCCAGTGGCAATATGGAGCGGGATATGGGTGCCTGCGGAATGATGCATGAGGGTACATTCGCAAAGGACCTATTTTAAAGACCTGACCTGATTCACAGCTTCTTGTCGGCAATACGAGGACTTCGAGTGCTGGCCCCGCTATTCGAAGAAGGCTATGAAGAGATTCCAGCAGGCTCGCCGAATTCGCATCGACGTCCCATATCTTCACGCTTCGAATCGACTGCGCAGTTGGTGAGGACAGCAGCCAATCAAGCAAATGCTTGATGTCGACACACGACAGGTCAGCCAAGACGAGCCCTGTGAGCATTGGCATATCAGGACGATGGTGGGCGAATATTGAACTATCAACAGGGTTATCGACAACATCCAAGATTGAGCATTCCTCAATGTCGAGGTACTTGAGGCTGAAGAATTCGCAGATGAAACGCTGGAACAGGGCGAGTGGTCCCAGCGTACATTGGTGTATCCGTAGTGTAGTGAGATTAGTGAATTGGAGAACGAGGGAGGCAAAATTCGGATATTGGTTCTGGTGTACCGCCTGGGTATTCTCGAAAGGTTTAGCAACGGAATCCTCCATATATGAATCGTCGGCCAATAAACAAGGCACAACGGGCACCATCCCCCCGAATGCGTTGATGACCAAGCTCTGTGGATAACACTTTAATCTCGAATCGCATGCAACGTTGGTCCAGCGACGCAGATCAGAACTACAGATAGCTGACAGTGCATGAAAGAGATGGAACTGGCTCCTACGGCGCCACGAAAGGCAAATCAGGGCACAGGAACGAAGAGCACGTCGGTCGTCTCGAAGGAAATCGATGATTCTATCAGTGAGTTCTGGTGGGAGGTCCAGGGCCATATTTCAGAAGCCAAGGAGTAGCAGAAGTCGACGACGAGATGACAGTTGTGTTGCAGTCCCAGTAAGTAAGCGGGACATTTATCAGATGAAGCCGCTGACGTAATACAACATCGCTAATCCGGATCTTCTCAGAGAGTTGGAAGATCGTTGTCTGAAGTATTTGTCCCGCGTTCAGCATATCCGTTTCGACTTCCTTATAGTGAGTGAAATATATACTAGCTCTCACGCATGAGAGAATCATTGTACACATAGGCCATTGTGTATACATCTCTGGAAATATCAATAGCAACCGTGGCGTGAGGCTGCCTCAACCTGTTGCCATAGACCCGTGGTCCCTTGGGTGATACACGCTCACTACGTATAGAGCGTTTTACCATGCCATTCGGGCGATAATAGACTTCAACATGTGTTATCAGATATTGTTGCAACAATTATAACGACAGGGCATACCTCCGGATGCGTCCGTACAATGAGCTTTCGAAGCTCATCCATCGTTAAAATGCCCACAGCGAAAGTAAATGGTATACCCCAAAACATGCCCGGGATGGGAGTTGTGCCGAAAACGGATTGTAAGCCTTTGCCGTAGAGATTGACTACCGCGATGAGCGCAGTCAGCGTCATACCAACCGGTACCATCAGGTTACGTCGGGGTCCCCAGAGAGGATTCGATCGTAGTATCGAGACGCGACGGTTGCGAACCGCGAGAAGGCCTCCATACTGCATGAAGACCATCGTAACATAGCTAAATGACATGCGCCATCAGCTGGGGAATTACTCAGGCGATGATAATCACATACTAGATACATTGGCCCACAGAGACGAAATGGGTGAGCTGGTCATTGGAATACCCCTGCCACCCGTCGGTCCACTTGTTGTAGACCAGAATGACCTCGTGAAACCGAAGGTGCTGCTGGGACATGTATAAGAACCACATGCTCATTGCGCACGGCCACATCATCAGGCCGATGAACTGGACGAAGTCAGTTGGAGAACACAATTTATGAGACTCAACATACAAGGTAGATCTGGAAGAAGAAGCGCCAGTCTGTGAGTCGATCAGTTCTTGCATTTCTAGGCTTCCGCAACATAAGGTCTATGTGCCAATTAGTCGTTGTAGCAGGTGCTAAGCGCGTCCACGAAACATACCGGCTTCAGGCTTCTCGTACATGAGAGAGATTGACATCACCACGTCGTTAAGGATAGAGAAGCAGACTTGCAGATACGAGCTAAGAGCAAGCTGCATCCCGAGGAAGACGTTTGCGAACACGGTAATGAACTCTGTGTAGGTCCCAGCCTGGTACCATACACGATTAGAGATGAAGTGACAAATGATCCGTGCAGACGTACGGGCATGAGGTACAAGATAACCTTCTTGAGGTTGTCGAAAACCAGGCGACCCATCTCGATGCCAACGACAATCGAGGCGAAGTCGTTGTTTAGAAGGACCATTGATGCTAAGAGGATTGAATCTATGAAGATCGTGAGACACCTTCAGCACTTACCAGCATCTTTCGCGACGTCACTCCCACTGCCCATAACGACACCAATATCACTGGCCTTGAGGGCTGGTGCGTCGTTAACACCGTCGCCGGTGACCGCAACGGTATTATCGCCACGGGCCTTCGTCTCCTCCACAATTCGCAGCTTCTGCTCGGGGGTCGTTCGAGCGAATACGATCTCCGTGTAGTTGCCAATAACATTGTTCCAGTCCGCGCAAGTGAGCGTTTCGATGTCGTCGCCGGTAAGCACGAGTGCGCGAACGCCATCTTCGGCCAAGGGCTTGATGTCATGCACGTACGATTTATTGAAGCGGTCGGCGCTGGCGGAGTTGCGCATTTCGCTTATTGTATCGACCTTCTCCTGCGAGATAATCCCAACCTACAGGAAATAGTGTCAGACTCGGGGGTCTCCAAAGTACTCAAACATACTTGGCGGGCGATCGCCAACGCCGTAAGCTTGAAGTCGCCTGTGACCATGAAAACCCGTACACCGGCGCGACGAATAATAGATACTGCATCCTTCACGTCGGGTCGCGGTGGGTCTCTGATGCCGATAAGGCCAACGAGCGTGAGGTTCTGCATTTCCGTATACATGGCCTCCTCGATGTCGTTCGGGTTCCCGCGTTCGAAATCAATCTTCAGCGGCTCGGAAGACAGTGAACGGCGGCAGAGCACAAGCACGCGCTGTCCCTGACCACTCCATTCGGCCTGAAGAGCATTGAGTTGATTGCGCATGGCATTGTCGAGGACATGGGGCTGGCCGTTGGCATCGAGTGCGTGTGAGCAAGCGGGGAAGAGGACGTCCGGCGCGCCTTTGACGAGCATCCACACCTCCTGGGCAGCCTCGTCTGGGGCGCTGTGCTCGCGGACGACCGTAAGCATCCACTTATTGCGCGAGTTGAAGGGGATCTCAAACAGCTGTTGGTGAGCATTGACGAGCGTCTTGCAGTCGGTGACCGGTACAGATTCGGCGAAGCGCAGTATAGCAGTGTCGGTCGCGTCGCCCTTGATCTGACGCTCCTCAATAGGCACATCAACTTCATCCGAATGCTCGAATCTGGCACCGTTGCAGAGCCGCGACACCATGTGGAGGTGCTTGAGAGAAGTCGGCACCGATGAGCCGGTCCTGAGACGACTCTGGATATCCTCAATTGAGAATTGCTCATCCACAAATGCGATGTTCTGGACGGACTTAAAGCGCAGCATGGTTAGTCACCCTCCCTAATACGAGCGATAAGACGTACCATCTTCCCCATGGTGAGAGTCCCCGTCTTGTCGGAACAGAGCACAGACATGCAGCCCAAAGTTTCGATAGTAGCAAGATTTTTCACCAGGACGCTTCGCTTTGCCATGCGTCGTGCGACAATTGTCAACGAAAGAGCGACACAAACGGGCAGGCCCTGTAAGGATATCAGCAAATGATACAATAAATCACGAGGTACACATACCTGAGGGACAAATGCTGTAAGGCACCCGATGGAGTTGATGATAGCACCGCTAGCGGTTTCGAACCCAGGGAAGCTCGTGCGCAGCCATGCCGCCCATACGATGATTGAGATGATGAATAGACTGAGTGCGACGGCTGAGATAATCTTTGTGAAGAACCACACCTCGCGCTGGACGGTGGTCAGCTTGAATTTGGTCTCTCCTGACATGGATACGATCTGGCCCATGACGGAGCGGTCGCCAATAGCGAAGACTATGCCGAGGCAGGTACCCTGCACGACGAAAGTCGAAGTGAGAGCGAGGTTGCGCGTCTCGAGGGCGTTGTCTGAAGTCGCATCGACTGAACCGGGGATCATGTCACTAGTGGCCATATGAGATGATGCGAGACTAAGGGAAGGTGGTGAAAGACTACCTTTCGCCGGTGAGGAGAGAGCGGTCGAAGCGGACATCGCTTGAGGTTTCAATGAGCCGTAGATCCGCAGGCACCCGGTCTCCCATTGACAATGAGATAAGGTCTCCTACGACCACGTCGGACGCGGGGATAGTCTCACGCTTGCCGTCACGTATAACATTCGCTTCCTCCGCGATGAGGGACTTGATTGATTTCATGATTCGGGACGCGTGCCAGTCCACCCATGCATAGAACGTCGCCGAGATTATGATGACCAGCAACTGGTCCCAGGTAATCAGCCGTGTTTACCACTTCATGCAATGAACGACGTACAAGGAGGACAGCCACACCGAGATTGAACGCCGCTGGGTCCGCACCTCCGAGAGGCTGATACGATAGCTAGTTGACCTTGGTGTGGGTTAGAATTCTTTGCTACTAGGTGAGGATACGAACCAAAGTCACGATGAAGGCAATCCACATCAGGAAGTTGAAGCCGCCGAACACATAGTTCAGCGCCTTCTTCCAGTAGTGGGTCGGCGGCGGGGAGATGACGTTTCTACCGAGCTTCGCCTTGCGGTGGACCGCCTCGGGATCCAGTCCAAGCGTCGGGGACGTAGAATACTTCGTATAGAGTTCTTGTAATGGTAACAAGTGGGCATCTATACTACGGATAGCGGAGCCGGGTTCAACGCTGGGCTGCGCCTGCGCGGATCCCTTTGAATCCTCTTCCTCGAGACGGATTGAGAGCGTCCGATACCTATGAACACATGAAAAGGTCAATGACTGGGTACGTTATTGAATGAGTCGACTCGCTGTATCTGCACGGAGTATTCATCAGGAGCGGCGGCCATGGGAGCGGTGGATTGTGCAAATTGGGTGGTCGCTTGCGCAGCTTTATAGAGGGCTGGAGAACATTCCAACCGTTATCTACACGATGTGTAATATCAGACTTTAACCGCGCAAAGTGTCAGGGGCAATGCGGGGTTTTCGCCATTCCACTCACTCCAGGACGACTGTCCCACACATGGACAAGCTTGATGTGCCACTCCAAATACTACCAAGCTGTTGCGCACGAGAGTAGAACAATGCTCTGGAGTCGGGATGTGGAGTGAAACGAGACGGGCCCCGCCAGCTGGCGGAATCAGAAAGGAAGAGCATTTTTGCTGCTCGCTGAACTTGATTCCATAACACCCTGTGGGCTTTCCTAGCACGAGCACTCGGCGACCATCGCTCTACCTCGCACGATTAGTGCTGCCTCTATTTCACACAACGATACGGCACATACCAAGATCCGATGATGCCAGGCACTCTGTCGGGCGGGCAAGGCATTGGCCCTAGTAGGATACAGAGGCGGCAAGCGAACACCACACCGAGCTCGCTGTCTGTCTTAGAAGTGATAGACAGATATGGGAAAAGTCAGAAGAACACATGGGTCCGTGCACTTACGCCATGTACCCCGTAACATGATAGGCAAAAGGTCCCCCGAAAGTGGCCACGGTAGGGAATAGCGAAAAAGGCGCAAAGGCGCGGAAGACCTAGCCACTGATGCGGGGCAACAGCGGCAGCTGAATGATGGGCTCGAGGTTTGAGCCATCTCCGAAATGCCGTGAACCTCTGACGGAAAAGGCAGGGATCGATAAACAAATTGCGAAAGTTCGTAAGTAGATGCGGCGCGTGGAACAAAACCTCCTTTACAAGCGTGGTGTTTGAATCTGGCGTCATGTCTATGGCAAGTCATGGACACTCTGCAAATGGGCGAACCGTACAGCCGAAGGGTGGCGTTCGAATGCACTACTCCTCAATAGTGCGTGGCATAAGGCAACAGGAACGGCGACCTATTCGTGGAGGCATAGCCCGGTAGCGCTGGTGAACCCGTCAGATAGGGGTGAGAAGCGGGAATACAGCAGCAAGCTGCTAGTTTGTCCATTGATCTGAGAAGCGTCAGGAATTTGTGCGATGGGCTCGTCTTTGAGCAATAGACGAGGCTAGTCACAGGAGGATAAGTTCGTGCGCGTTGAGTCCTTGGAAAAGTAGGAGTCATATCCACAACGGCACCAGAAAGACAGATGCATGTCATGGCTCTTTGTACAGCACATGGTTCGTAGGTTGGCTTGCGTCCCAATCGACATACCAATGTGCAATTGAAGTGCGTTTCCGCGAAGACTGTGGCGGCCACTCCAGATAAGTCGGCGATAAAATCTTCTCCGCCTGACAGTGTACTGGTGGAGTCTGCTCGACGCGGTTCGGAGTGGCTATCATCCCGGGAAGCAAGACGCAGCGCATTGCTGACTGGGATCTAGACGAGGCGCTTTCCCTCAAGATTAATTTGTTCTTGCATGCGGGCTTGACGCTGAGTTTATCCAGTATTTCAGCACATCTTCATAGCTTGCAACAACATAAAACACTGGGCATTGGCGGAAACCGCCATCTGGGAGAACATCCATTGACCGATATGCTCAGATCCAAGAGTCAAGACAAGGCTAATACCTATCTATGTGCTCTCTCGGCCACCGATGAGTTTTATCACATTCTCGTAAACCGTGAAGACAATTCCTCCACTCAACTGCAAGTGATCCTGAGCGAAAAGCAGCAATGGAGCGAAGTTGTACTTACCACCAATCGTGCTAACCGTGGTGTCGTACCAGTCCAGAACCGTAGAAGTCCCTCTTCCGTGAAGATACGGTAGGCACAGTGGAACGAATTGCGGTATGCTTGTCGCGCTTCAAGTGATTGCATTCTCGTCTTGATTACGCTGGATCGTGGAACTTTCTGAGGGCTTTTCGTACAGATGTCGAAGACTATGACGCTTACTCCAATGGCATCGTTGTGTAAACTGTCACCAGTCCCGCGATAGCACCGATTCCAAAGGTGACCCCGCTGGACAAAGATTGTCCTGCTGGCATCGTCCCTTGTACCATTTGCTTCAACGTGGTGTAAGTCGTGAAGCGTATGGCAGAATTCGCCCCTATGACATGATATAATTAACTCCGGAACGTTTGGGAGCAGCGGCTAGTAGGTACCTTGGCGCATCATCTGGCGAGAGCGTTGAGCATTACATACAATGAGACATGATTGTATGAGATACTCACGACAGGGAAAAGACCACGGTAGATGCCCCGGATACCTTCTTCGCGTACAATGGTTGCTGTACCGTGCATGAGACCTCGGAACCTTGGGTTTGGGCTCTTTGCGTCGTCAATGAGTTTCGTTCTGGGACAGTCACTGTAAGTGATCGCAGCTGGAAAGAAACACGTAATACAAACTTAATGGTCTCCGACGGTGTGACAGCAAAGACGGCCTCCATCATACCAGCGCCAAGACCGGCTAGGGTACACTTAGTGATTTGAGCATGCGTTTGACTTCGGGCGACTCATACCTAGAAGGCTTCTTGGTGCAGAGACCCGGCCCTGCGTCCACATGAGGGCAAGATTAAGGTGCATATAGGCAAGTATACCGCACCTCAGAGTCCGCGAGCATGTGCTTGAACTGGTCATACGAGATGAACCGCACACCAGCCTTCACGGAATTCCCTGTTCGTCGGTTGAGCATTCCCATTCGCATGAGACAACCATACACTCAGGCAACTTGCCTACAACCAAGGCCATACATCCCGAATACAGGCCAGCTACGCCCTTGGTGCGAAGCGTATTGCGGATAATCGCCAGGGGACTCTCGCGCTACTCGTCGGCTTCTCAACGACTGTTCACTTTGTTCTAGTCCTACGCATGGCGCGCACCTTCCCGCTAAATTGGGACCGTGTCTTGACGAATTCGGTAGGATAAGTCACGAAACTGAGTATCTGGAACGATTTAACGATGATCTGGACGCATTGCACCGACTACTTACGCCTCCACCGCGCCTGCGGTGCTCCCCGCGATCAGCGAGTGTAAGGGCTTTTCTCTCTTCGACATCCCAGGTTTTCAATCGTATAGAACTTTGAATTTAGAGGCTTGGAATATGATACTAGGAGGAATGGTCACTTGAAGGTGGCGGATGGAGGTGAACAGAGCCTGTAGCGGGCGCGTTTGGTTTAGCGCGTGCCGAACTTGACTCTGATATCATCCATGTGAAGACGACTCTACCAGGCCCCGTTCTTCTGGGAATGGGCGATCTAAATTCTTCTCGTTATCTCTCAGCCTCATAGACTCTCAAATGGTGAACGTACTGCTACTGAGGTCGACTCCGCAAGATGGCCCCGACAAGTACGAGGAGGCGTTTCGCGCTCGCGGGTACAACCCAGTCTCAGTACCGGTGCTAGAGACGGTGCTGAAGAACATTGAGAACCTCAGAGACGTTATACTTGAGGGACCCGCTCGGAGATCATATGGTGGTGTTATTGTCACTAGCGCAAGAGCATGCGAGGCGTGGAGGGCAACTATGCAGAGGATCGTCAAGGAAAGCCCCGCTTCTTCAGAGCAAGGAGGGCGAGCTATAACCGGGAGCCATTCGACGTTCGGTCCCAACACCTCTCTAGTCAACTGGTCGACCGTCTCATTCTATGTAGTTGGCGAAGCCACCGCCAAGGCCCTCTCAGACATCGTTGAGGCGTTCCCCTCATCTCCTTACGCCCCCCGCGATGTCCGTGGCGCCGCCGAGTCCGGCACAAGCGACCGCCTCGCCAACTTCATCTTAGAAGACCTGAAAGACACGAGTGGCAGCAGGCAGCTCCTATACCTCACGGGGGACAAGAACCGAGACACCCTGCCGAAGATCCTGGCAGGCGGTGGTTTCACGCTCGAGTCGCTTCAAGTATACGAGACGCAGGGCTCTTCCACATTTGCGGAAGATCTACGACAGGCATTGTCGTCGAATATATCCAGTGAGACCATTGTGTGATAGCTCTGATATGATACTCAGATGCGAAGCAGGTTCCGACCGCTGGTGGCTTGTCTACTTCGCGCCGTCCGCAGCGGACTTCGTCACGCCTACCTTACGAGAATACTTCGCACTTCGAGATGTTGATTCGGACAGGACCGGGGATGCTCACCTGATGAGACCCAGGATAGCTGCCATCGGGCCGACGACATCGACATTCCTCCGTGATACACTCCGCTTGCATGTCGATGTCGTTCCCCCTCGTCCTTCTGCGGATGCATTGGTCTCTGCGATAAGGAACATCGACGACAGTGCATTATGATGATGACTCCGGAAAGGCTGGCATTATGAATCATGGAGTGTAATTACGCGTGGGATTATCGTGAAGGTATAATACTTAGTTGTGAGGTATCCTGTGTATTCAGAGGTGTACAAGTCCCAGGTGTGTAGGCTGGAGATACACAGATGTCCGAGATCCAATACAATGCGCAAGGCGGATTAAGGGGTCATCTCCCATTGGCGTCCATGAAATGCGCCAGTGTCTACTAGTCGTTCATTCCTCGTCAGGTCTTCTCAGTCAAGCTGTAGTTGCTGGATGATCCGGAGAAATCCTGAGAGGCTGTTGCGTACATCTGTTCCAACGAGTCTTGCGAATGCGACCGTGACGCAGGTCCAAGGCTCTCCAGTCTGCGCGGGACGCAAGACGGCCTGTAGGTCGGCGACATGTCGCGGCTGGGTGGGTACTCCACGTCCGGGGAGACAAGCGGTACCGAGTCTTCGGGGACGGACAGTGAGCGCGTAGCAAGCACGGAGGACGAGTCGCTGCCGGACGTGTCGCCGCGCGTCATGAGGGGAGGCATAGTGAGCTGTTCGCAGCTCTCCGACGCAGTGAACATGGCGGCAGCGAGTTGCGTGGTCGGCGAAGCGGTCTCGAGGCGACTGTTGGCTTCCTCTTGCAGCAGCGCAGGGTCGATCGGGACCCCACGACCTGCGGACGGGCCGAAAGGATCGTCGTCGGCATCACCTAAGCAAGGAGCGCCATCGGGAGTCTCCCGCCACTGGTTGATGACCAGGTGGTTAGCATAAGGAGAGAGGTGGACATCGCTGGGGCCAATGAACATTGACTGCATGGCTGGCGATCTCAGACCCACCCCTTCGGATAGTGGGCGCATGAGATGTGGGGGAGCTCGCCCGATCGGGTGCAGGCTTTCGTGCTGCAGCACGCCATCGGCGCTGACGAACCTCTGTGGGCGCGGGGCCACGATATCAGCAGCAGTGTTGCCACGGAGCATCCAGGGGACCTCAGTGCCCCATTGCGAAGGTTCCCGAGAGTAATGTGAGGGTTGCCATCCAGTGCGTAAGCCGTCCTCGGAACCCGCCATATCAAGACCAGGCGTCGGAGACCAAGAGCCGTTCGCGTACATAGCAGCCTTCTCGGGGTTGAGGAAGTAGTGGCCTTCGTCCGAGTTATTGACGAGATCCTTCGCGGGTAGAGAGACACTGTATGCCGTGGCAGAAGAGCTCGAGCGCACCATCGAGAACGGTTTGACGTCGGCATCACGCAGAGCCAGCTCAGGCATGGGACGGACCCGGGGATCATATGGCTCCGGAGCCAGATTGTTCATCGAGAGCGCCAGCGACATTCTGCCCGTCTTCTTGAAGACACACGTCGGGCACGCCTTCACGAACTGCGAGATGAGCTCTTTCGGGATCCAGGAGTAGTGCTCCCGGATAACGGCCGTGGTCTTGTCGCGTCCCCCGTGGTTGGCAAGTTGATGGCAATAGCAGAGCACATCGTAGATCTGGTCCTTGAGCGCAGCCGGGCGGTTTTCGTGCAGGACCACGGGTAAGGCGCGCTCGATCCCGAGCGACTCCATTTCCGCGGGCGAGAGGCCAGAGTGGGGATGAGAGAGCACGAACATCTTCCGCACCCACCACCGGAACTGAGGTGTACCTATCTTTTGCGAGTTCGGCTCGTGAAGCACATCCCAGATCTTGTCGAACAGTCCTTGAGACAACAGAGCCTTCTCCCGCTTGCGAGGGTGCAGCGACCGGATGTACTCATCTTCAATAACCAGGTACTGTGCGCGAGACGGCAGTCCGAGGTTAGCAGGCGAGTCTGCGGCTGAAGTCGATTCTTGCGTGGTGCATTGCGACGTTAGGGACGGGCACGACATATCCAACTCGCTTTCATTTGAGGCTGCAGACCTCTTGACCTTCATTGACTGAGGGCTTGCCGTTCCATAGGGCTTCGCTGCGTTGAGCCTAGCACGCCGGAGTTCCTGGCGCCTTGTGCGCGGCGACATATTACACGGAAATCGGGGTAGTTTGTGTAGAAAGAATGTAGGATAATATAGAAATTACGCCGAGAGGACCCGCTCTCAGACTACGAGCATAGAGTATAAGCAAGAAGAGGATAGAGGAGGCTGGCAAGCAACCGTGGAGCTAAATGAACATCTCAATCCGATGTACACCGTCAGCCACCCCGATCTCATCCACCTAATTTGGATTCAAACCGAGCTGGCCAGTCATATTTCTTTCAGACCATAGATCGCCGCATGCTAGGGAGAAAAGCAAGGCAATATGCATATTTTCTCATCATACGACCTGGTATATCATTTATATGAGGGGATGCGAGAATGCATGTATATACGACGTGGCAGTATGATTCCTCCGATACCGGTGACGACACTTGAGAACACAGCAAGAAAAACGGCGAGAGAAAGTCTGGTATGTCCGCAACGGAAGAACGAGATGATCACATTGCCGCGAATAAGACAAGTGTATGCAGTGCGTGGGGCATTGCCATAACGGATAAATGGACATAGAGTGCCGAGACAGAGACGGGGAGAAACTAGAAAATACTATAGGGAGGGACGGATGCTCAGGCAAGCTGAGCAATTAAGAAGTGGTATTGGTAGTTGCATGGAAATGAGAGAGATACCGGACCTTGTTGGATGCAGAGTCACAGGCGGGGGGCGGATAAAAAGCCGAGGTATAAGTCTTACTCAACGTTGCAAATCGGCACGCCTGCATGGGCTAGTCAGCAATAATGTACAGAGTATGCCTTAATACCGACGTACTGTCTGAGTGTATCATAGAGGAACTTGTAGCTTCTCAGGTTCCCCTTGAGCCTTCTAATGTCGAGACTGTACGTGTCGTCGAGGCGATCTATCCGCGTCAGCTCAACCGAAAACCGGACCTCGTCGCCCTGGTCCTGCTGGGTATCCCCGTATATGGCATCTGACGTCGAGGCAGGCACGTCGGTGCTGGACCCGCCAGCCACCGCCGCGGCAAGAAGAGTGTCGGGGGACGGCTCGCTTTCTGAAGCTTGCGGTGCGACTTGATGCATGGAAGATGCGGATACCTGGGACGACTGTCGACGCATGAGGAGTCCTCTGAGCATACCGCCCGAGCTGAACGAAGACTGGGACGGTAGCGGTAGACCACGCTTGTCCACCTGATACAACGTTAAGTGACTGCAACAAAACTGACGAACATACAACCATAACTCACCCCATTGGAAGCAGCCGACCCGCTCATCGTGAACGCAGCCACACCATCGCGCAGACCGAGCCCGACACTCGTACCAATCCTCTTTCTCTTGGGTCGAATGCAACGATACTTGTAATCGGCCTCCAGCTGGATCTCCACGCCCATGCCCTCGAGGACCGCTCGCACATGCTTCATGACCTCCGGCGGCGAGCCCGTCGTGATCATCGTCGTGTCGACTGCACCATGGTGCACACGCAACGAACCCTTCGGCACCGCGCCGCGGCCGCGCATGCGGTCCGCAAGGCTGCCCGAGAATGACATCTCGGTGTGCCCCGAGGCCGAGCGCTGCGGGTGTGCGGTGTGCGGCACGCGCTTGTCCATCGGCGTCGCGAAGAGCGTCTGCGCGCCGCCGTTCTGCACCGTGCTGCTCGACGAGGGCGTCGGCTCGCGCGGGACGACCTCCACGTCCGAGACGGGCAGACTCTTGTCCGCGTCGTCGTCGAGCGCGTTGCGGCCCTTGCTCTTGGAGCGGAACCACTGCATGACGCGGCTCGCCTTCATCGTCGACGCAGGTACGCTCGCCGTGCGCTGGCCTTTGAGCGCTGTGGGCGGGACCATGTCTGTCTGCGATGCGTCCGCGAAGTGCGGAGTAGTAGGCAGGACGGTGGGGGCGGTAGGCTCCGGGGTCTTCTCCTTCTCCTTCTCGAAATGCGAGCCCTTCTCCCGCACAGGCGTCTCAGCAGCCTTCCGGCCGCGAGGCTTGGTCGCGCGCTCCACCATGATCGTGAGCGTGTTGCGCCTGCGGTTCTTGCCATTTGCCGAGGTGTCTGGGGTCAGCAGCGTCGAGCTTGCGGTTGCATCCGTGATCGCCGCGGGCGATGCAGACGCAGGGACCTGCAATGTGGACGGCCGCCTGCCACCTTCCGGCTTCGGTGTTGCGAGAACAGTGTCCGTCGAGGGAGTACGTCCGGTAGAGGGTCGCTTGCCGTCCACATTGCCATTCGCCTGCTCGGCCGAGCCAGTGCTGAACATCCGCGAGATGCCGATCTTGTCGATAGAGATACCCTTGCGGTGGCGGCTCTTGTTCGACGACGCCGAGTCGGTCGACCCAGAACTTGACTGAGCATGCGCAATCCTCTCGTCCTTGGAGGCAGCAGGGGTGGCTGGCGGTCCAGTAACTTCGATGGAGACAACTGGCGGCGTTGTGGTCGCTGAGACGGCGGAGTGCTTGCCAGATGCTGCCTCTTGGCCTTGCCGATTGTTGCTGCGATCTGCTGTCGGCGGCCCTGGCAGAGGTTTCTCGGCAGCCGAGGGTCTCCTCGCTGGCCGCTCTTGCGCAGAGCTCGAACCATTTGTCGTAGCACCGCTACCATTGACGGTGGTACCGTCCTTTGTCGTGGGCCGGCTTGGCGGCTTATCTGACTCGCCATATTCCACCTGGATCGTGTGACGGAACGCGCCCTTGGCCCGCTTGCCATCTGGTGACATCTTGACAGGCTCGACAGTGGGTGCATGTGTGCTGCTCTTCCGAGGCGTGTTCTCGCTGTCGCGGCGCGCCCGCGAATCATGCGTGGCAGGGATGACGGGTGAGGGAATGGAAATGGACGGGGTGTCATTGGTGGGTGTGGGCGCGAAAGGATCGTCGTCGAGCGCCGCTGGTGAAGTCGTGGGGAGCACAATGGCCGAGTTGACTGCGCGGCGTGAGCTTTGTGATCCGGACGTCGAGTACATCTGCTGATCTGCAGACGTCTCGTAGAGGAACTCTGGCTGCGCTTCGTGTGCATGTCGGGCTGCGCGGGAACTGGATGGCGGTGGGACGTAGGTATCTGTGCGAGCGCTGTGGCTACGCGACATCTTGGTAGTAGAGGCCTCCGCAGCAGATTGGCGCATCTGCCGTTGATATTGAAGGCGCTTCTGGTGGTGCTGTTCAATCGCGGCGCGCTCGAGGTCTTCAACGCTCTTGCTGAAGGTATGCGCGTATGGAGCAAGCCACTTGTGTGCCATGATAGCTGGGAGATCTGCCCGACGAATTGGGTCGGGCACGAGCATCATCGAGAGTAGGTCACGGGCTTCCGCCGAGATGTAGTCCGGGAAGGAAAGTGGGGTGTTGACGATATACTTGTACAGCAAGTTGATGTTGTCGCCGTCTGGGTTCTGCGGGTCGTCATCGAATGGCAGATAGCCTGCCAGCATAGCATAGAGAATAACACCGCAGGACCAGATGTCAACTGCGGAACCGACGTATAGGCCGTCGGAAATGACAAGCTCGGGTGCTGCATAACACGGCGAGCCACAGCTCGTCTGCATCAAGTCATCTGCACGATGCTCGAAGCGGTTGGCAAATCCAAAGTCGGTGATGATAACGTTCCGGTGTTTATCGAGAAGTAGATTCTCCAACTTCAGGTCACGATGGACAATTTTCTTCTGATGGATGTACCAGACGCCAGAGATGAGCTGCGAGAACAGCTTGCATGCGTCCTTTTCCCGCAGATAGCGATGTGCAAGGATATGGTCGAACAGCTCGCCACCGGAGGCATATTCAAGGATGATGCCAATATACTTGTCGGTCTCGATCACGTCGTACAGACGAACGATGTTTGGGTGTTTGAGGGTCTACGAACAGTTGAAGTCAGCCAAACGCAGACGTAGTGCTTGAACAACGTACCCGCAGCACCTCGATCTCACGTTCAACTTTCGACATACGCACAGACGAATCGATGTTCCCCCGCCGGATGAGCTTCACGGCGACTTCCTCTCCCCATTGCATGTGCAGGCCCAACTTGACCTTGCCGAACTCTCCCTCCCCCAACGTCTGCAGTAACAGATACGGCCCGAACTTAGGGATCGTCCGCCTCGGGTGAGCGGCTGCATACTCCAGGGCGGCAGGGTGAGAGTAGATGTCGCGATAAGTTGGCCGCTCATCCTCCTGCGGCTGCGATGTGGTTACTGTATGCGACGCCCGCTTCCTCGAGGAGACTTGCGCGACCGTTGAAGATGGCATGGGTTGCACAGAGACGGGTCTATGCGCCTGCTGCCGCGATGGACCGGGCTGCGACTGGTCTTGTACCTGAAGGTTCGAGGAGAACGGATCCATGGCGGGTGTGCAGTCGAGATGCGCGGGTGTACAGCAGGGAAGTTTTGGGGAAATTGGAAGGGAAAATCAAGGGGGAAGTGTTGGGTTGATGGCTGGCTGAGAAATACTGGCTGTGAAGCGAGAAGATGCAACAACAGCACGGCAGTTGGCATGGTGGAGAAGAGAGAATGAATGGTAACAACTCACAATCAAGACAGTGTAAAGAGGGGGCTGTACAGGAGCTCGCCGTGCTGGACGGCGAGGAGACGAACTGTGGTAATCTTGAAAGAAGGAACGATGGTGGGCCAGCAGCAACCGTCCGGCTTGGCGCTTCCGCTAAACGCATGACTACTCCGGCTTGCATAATCAAGCGGAATCTAAACCCTCCTTATTCTTGTTTTATCTTTTATCCACGGACCATATCAAACGTGCCTCAGTGATAAGCTGTCCATCGCTCTCGTCATCGCACACAGCAGCACACAACCAGCTCGTATGTTTTATTTTCCAACAACTACACGAGTCGCAGCTGTCGTTCGACGCCGTGGGTTTGAGCGAGCTACCTCCGCCGCATCCTCCGCGAAAGGCAACTCTCAAATCGGAGCCAGTAGATTTCATTTCCCGTCCACGTTCATCGGCAAAGAGAAAGAACAGACATGTGAGCACGCGACAACCTCATTCATCTTTTCTTCCGTTCCTTCGCCACGTCATGTTCCTCGGCCTCAAGGATCCTGCGACGCGAGCGTGGATGTTCCTGACAGACGATCGCGGAGGCAGGACGGACGCACTGTAGATGCTCGAACAAAGCCCGGTCTTGTGCAGGCGCGAGCGCGCGCAAGAAGCACGAAGGCGAACGCGAACATCCCCGCCACTTCAGCAACCATAGCGACAACTCGCGATATATCAGCCTCGACGCTTCCTCGACGAGCACTCTGGGACAACTCTGGGGAATCGAATGACATCAAGGGTTGGCAGAAGACGGCTGCAACTCGGTACACTCCCGCATAGCAATGCGGAGGAGTCTGCATTCTGGGTCTCTGATCATCTCGCATACCCGTATCACTAATACTACCAATTTACCTGGTTTCGCAAAGGGTTCCGCTGGGAGACTTGTGTTGCGCGCTGGATAACCATCTTGTAATCTTGGCCTCCAGTGTATTATTGGCCTGTCTTCCTTGAAACTTTGCCGTTGCAGTGAGTGGCTCACTCTCGGGGTCCCCACGACTGTCATCTTGTTTGCTGTTCTTGGAAAGTGAATGCGGCTCAGCGGCAATAACTTGATTAGGTCACGCCGAGCCCGCTAGGATGTCAACCAGAACTTAATCTATTGAGCATCCATACAAGAAGGAAAGTGCGCTTACGCACAAGTACAAAGGTACGCAGTCGGTGTGGGACTGACAAGACCGAATACGCGCTCATACCTCATTGAAGTTTAACCAGTCTTTGGGCAGGTCCCATGTCCTGAATACAAGGTCTGGTGCCAGACCCCTTGGTGGGGGATGCAATGCGCGTCCGTGCGTCCGACCAGCCCCTGTTGTATTTCGTACTCAATCATTCTCGCACCCTATAGTAAATGGCCCGTACCAGATGCGCGGATTCTGCCACGACGTTCGTACAATCGGGGCAACCCTAGTGTGGGCCCCGGCCATCTATCACACTTTCCTCGGAACTGTTCCGTCAGTCGCCATGTCTGGTCTTGACTCTCTTTTCCTTGCTCGACGTGTAGTTGGCGAAGTGCGAACCCCCTGCACCACCGAACTGGTACCCATTTCAATGACATTACAAGCTCCATATCCAATTCTAGCATAGCTACCTCGCACGCCGAACCGGGTGGCCTGGTGTTTTATTCCTCGATACCTGCAACCTCCCCCTCAGTCGACGCGGAGAGCAGTAGGCAACAGGACCGCCGAAAGATCTCCTAAACTTGATCGAGGCAGTGCTCAAACCGCATTGGAAGACACAGATATTCTATCTCCGTATTCTCGTCCCAACATTTCTGGAGAATTCCGAGTAGTAGACACCGTTCTAGTTATACTGGTGTATTTCGATCTCAATTCCGAGACCAAACGTGCGACTTCTGAGTCACCATTGCTTTCCCGAAGGCTATGACTTTGCAAAAGCAGGTAACTTGAAGTACTTCCTACCATGGACATCTATATATTTTACACCTCTATACGTAACTTCTGCCCCAGCTTAAGTGTGCCTGACCGGCCGAGCTTCCGTCAGCATCGGGTTAGCACCGATTTATTCCAGTCCTCATCCTCCTTGCATCCGCAGAATCCTTCTGTTCTTCTCCGCCCTTTGTTTGGCGGATCCCGCACCGCATCCGTGCACCTCCTCACACGTTGAGCTCCGCTTTCCCACCCTTCTCGACGCTCAGCTTGAGCTCCTCGTCCGCGAGCGCAGGGCGGACCCACTCCGCGAGGAAGCGGTCGACCTGCTCGGGCGCGCGGCCAATGAACGTGCTCGGCTCGAGCAGCGCATCGAGCTGGCCCTTGATCGGGTCGAAGTACGGGTCCGCCTTCACGCGCTCGATGAGGTCGTTCTCGAGCCCGAGATGCTTCACCTGGTGCGCAGCCTCGTGGGAGAGCACCTACAACAGCCGCGTGAGCACGCGCCAGCTAGCTCCCGCGGCTCCGGGGAAAGCGGACGCCCCGGGGAAGATTTGCTGCACTCACCCGGATCTTCTCGTGCGCCTCCTGGCGGTCCCCGCCGGCCTTGACCACGGCCATGATGATGTTCTCGGTCGCCATGAACGGCAGCTCCTGCGCGATGCGGCGCGCGATCACTTTGGGGTACACGACAAGGCCCTCTGACACGTTCTGGAGCGTGGTGAGAACGATGTCCGCGGTAAGGAACGCCTCCGGCAGAGTGATGCGGCGATTAGCACTGAAGTGGATAGGGTTTGGCGATACAGTGAGGGAAGATCAGCAAAGTTGTATTGGTGAAACACACCTGTCATCGAGGGTGCGTTCGAACCACTGCACGCTGGAAGTCATCAGTGCATTTTGGTGCAGCACCATGAGGTGGCGAGCTAAACTGCATATCCGCTCCGAGCGCATCGGGTTCCTCTTGTACGCCATGGCCGACGATCCAATCTGGGTAGACTCGAAGGGCTCCTCAACTTCCTGTGAAGGATCAGTTAGTACGCAGTCGAAGATGTACTGCACGCGCGGTGATACCTTCAGGTTAGCCAGGAGACGCAAATCCGTGGCCAGCTTATGTGCTGTGGCACCGAGACCCGCCAGGGGAGCCAGAACATCGATATCGATCTTGCGCGAGTACGTCTGGGATGTGACCGGGTACGCATATCCGAAGCCAGACAGACGCGTGACCAGACGGTCGAGCTCTTCGACCTGTGCACCCATTAACCAGCTATAAGGAGGGGAATGTCAGAAGACCCACCTTGTCGTGATCGCCGTCAAACAGCGCGAGGAAGCTTGCCTGGGTGCCTGTCGTACCCTTGACACCACGGAAGCCCAAGTCGTCGCGGGCACGCTTGAGGTTACGCAGATCCCAGAGGAGCTCCTGGAGCCAGAGGGTCGTCCGCTTGCCGACAGTAGTCAGCTGCGCGGGCTGGAAGTGCGTGAAGCCGAGCGCCGGGAGCGCGCGGTACTGCTCCGCGAACTTCGAAAAGCGGTCGATGACCACTGCGAGCTTCTGGATGAGCAGGGTGAGTCCCTCCCGGAGGAAGATGAGGTCGGCGTTGCTGCATATCCTGTCTCAATCGCCCGTAAACTCCAACGGATAGATCAAACACATACTCAGTCACATAGCACGACGTCGCGCCAAGGCTGAGACGCAGGTCAGTCAGGAAGCAGACCAATGTAATTGTATAGCGGAACACACTGGATGATGCCCGCCGCAGCCGGAGCAACCTGGCCAAAAGTGTGTACGTGCGCCATCACATCATGACGGCGCTTCTTCTCTTCCACTGCAGCAACTTCAAATTGCTCAGCGGTGAGGTGCTAAGATCCTATTCTTCAGAGACACGATGACGAGCAAAGTCACGCAACACACGAGGTTCGCCTGCATCTGCTCGATCGCCTCAGCCGGGATGGGCAGACCGAGCTCCTTCTCCGCGATGGCGAGGTTCAGCCACAACTTCCGCCATGTATGGAAGCGCATCTAAGCAAAGCTCTCAGTCGCAACCTCCATGCTCCAATATAACTCGTACGAACGGCCGGAGAGAAAAGATGTGCCATCTCCTTGCTTGCATATCGGCTGCGCCAGACGCATGAGCGTATGCCTGTCAAAGAGAGAGTGGCAAGACCTTGAGAGCGGGGTCTGGTATGTGTCAAAAGACTCCATTTTGTCGACTGCTGCAATACGCAATCGGGTATTTGCTGAAGAGGGAAGAGTGCTTGATTTTGAGATTTTGGAAAGTGAGATTCAGATCTATATATTCTCACGGTCACGTTTCCGCGTTGGAGGGCCTCGCCGCCGTCGCGGACGCGGCTCACGTCGGTGGCGGCGACGACTTAGATCTGCATGGACATGGAAGGGTCGTCAAATTACTATCGGCCAGTTGCTCGAAGCAGATGAGTACAACAACTACGAATCTTAGTGTTAATGTAAACATATCGCGGGACAGCCAAGTTTTACGCAATAATCATCGGAGCTGCGAATTCCTAGACCTTTTTAATTTCTACCGAACGACGTATATTATCGCGATCCAGCATCGCTAAGGCGGAGTCATTTGGTACCATACGTAGTGCGATATTCCGACAGGAATATTCAAGCTGAACACATTCAGATGAGCGCGCAGGCTTATGATGTAATGCGCAAACTTACCGGCGAATATCAACACTGACAGAGTCAGGGACACCACTAGCATGCCAAAACCCTTGTCCTGTGTGCCAATTGCACCGCTATTCAAGGATGACAATGGGCCTGTTGCCAGAGGGGAGGACCCATCGTTGCTACCGTCCGAACCATCGAGCGAGTTCGTAGCCGAGATGCTCGGGGTAGAGCTGGAAATCGGACTGAACGTCACTATGGGCGAGGGCGAGTCCGTCAAGGGGTCGTCTCCAGAGTCGAACGAAGATGTCGGTTCCGGGTCGAAAGTATCCGTGGGTGAGAACGTGGGTTCCAGCGAGACTGTAGGTTCCGAAGAAAACGTAGGTTCCGGCGACGGCGTGATGTGGGGTGTGGTATGCTTTGTCGTGGATTCCTTCGGCGGCGTGAATGTAGGGGCCGGATCCGGGGGAGGAACTATGGTCTCCGGAGGAGGAACTATGGTCTCCGGAGGAGGCGGAGCTCCGGAGCATACCTCTCCATTGGAGCAACAACCGCCGCCCGCTACGCAGTATTCGCTACGAGTCTTGGTTGAGTGCCATTCACTTCATGAAGGAACCAGCGACCAGCTCACCCATTGGGGCAGAAATTACCATCTGCGCCAAATCTAAGTCTACGTGCATGAATATACGGGACAGGGTGCTCACCTGAGCAACACTCGGCGTTATCGGGGTAGCAGGTATCCGCAGAGCAGAGATCCCAGCCGACAGGACAACCAGATGCGAACGACTCGAGTAGGGTCCTGTTCGAGACGGACAGGGCCGCTCGGGGCTGGCGGACCCTCAGGAAGTCGTCCGCGACGGCAGCAGAGCGCACGAGAAGCGGGAGAAGCAAGACCGCAGAGAGGGCGAGCATACTGCACCGAATGCACTCAAGTGCGTTCGTATCTCCGTACCCTGGTGCCTGTGCGTCAGTGTAAGATCAGAGTTCGTCTCCCACAAACATCCTCTCCCCCCACGACCCAATTTATACCTTTGTCCAAGCTGCATCGCCACGTCGCTAGTCAGGTTCGCCCCAACGTACGAAAGCGACTACTTATGTGTCCATACGCAGTATAGTCACTGATGAGTGGCCAGTCATCTTCGCTGCCGCCGACACGCCCTAACGGAACTGAATGACAAGCGTGCATATCGATCCGCCAAAGGGCGGGCGAGCGTCTATCCCGACAGCTTCGATCACAGCGGGAATTTGGACCATTATGGCGCTGGACAACGCACTTGGCGTTGCCAAGAAGCCCACCAAGCACTTCCGGAACCAATCTTCTCAGCTGGTGGACAATTATGCCCTTGATTTATCAACGCGAAGGATGTGTGGACGTCGTCTTGGAGGGCGGGTTATGCTGTGCCGAAACCGGGGCGCATCATACAAAGCTCATATGAGGTCGCTAAATACATGAAGGTTACGTTCTGAAGAGAGAGATGGATGTCAACTAGTGGACAGGCATCGCACATGATTAGCACAAGTGAAGGTCGCCTCAAGGCTGTGCAGGTGACAGGTTCAAGGGACACCTATGACCCCGTTGAGGGTGGCGGCGCCGTACGTCTACCCCATGATCAGTGATATGTCACCGATGAATGAGTACCGTTCGCCTCACAGAAGAACAAGGCCAACAATAGCGGCAGCAGAGCCAGCATAACGAATGCGAGAGCGAGTGTTGTCTTGACACTTGTTCCTGTACTGCCCTCGGAGCCGTCGACCCCAGTTGCGCGAGTTTCACTGGTAAGTGGAGAGTTATTGAGATGGTACACTCCACTTCCTCCGATCGATATATTCGACAAAGACGCCGTGACCTTCCCTTCCGGTTCTACAATGAACGTAAGACATTAATGCACCGTGTAAGTGGCGACGTTGTTGCATTCGACTTATGGATCGTGATGTACCGTAAGTGGATAGAGACAAAGTGGCAGACCTAGCATGATCCAGCTTTGATCAGCGCCACATGACAATCTGTAAAAGCTGTTGCACGTACGCCCTGGTGAACTCGGTTGAGTTCGAGGTCGATACTAGCATGCGGCTATGCACAGGGGACACTCCCGGTCCCAACTGTGTAAGCACCGGTGAATGGAGGATGATCAGGGAGATGTACATCAGAGAAGAGTGTAGGAGCATAGTTCACAAGAGCTGCCCGCCACGGCTGTCAGACGGTGCAAGCTCTAGCTGATGAGGATGGGGCGGTGCTTATGTAGTATTTGGATGTATAGACATGAGGCTCTAGATGAGACTGCTCGAGGATGGCCTAGGTCCGCATCGTTGCAAGCCTAATTGCACCCGTTGTCACTGTCCTGTAGTTACGCGTAGGTCCACAGGTCTACGCCACCAATTCAGAAAGTGCATGGCTGCCTTGCCTGTGGAGGGACGAACGAACGTGTGTGCGGCTTCTGGTAGGATCGGGTCCGAAGGCCAGAATAGTTCCACCGGCAGCCAGTAGCCATTTGCGCGCACTAGTTGGTCTGACCCCATGAACATGTTTTCGATTTGAACTACGAAAGCGGTTATGCGAACACTGAACCGCCGGTTTCAATCAGCGTCCCGGATGACTATGATAAGGAAATAACTCACAAGCACATACGATAACCAAGAGGAAATAGATAATGAATAAGAAGTCATAGGATGAAGTAGAGGCAACAGCAGCATTACTGATAACAGACGTATGGGGACCTGCGTAAGCGGTACTGGAGATGAAAACGGTCCCCCCTCCGCTCAGCGTCGTAGTGACTAGAGCAACGGAAGGGATGGTAGAGGTCACCGTCGACGCTGCCGACCTGGATTTAAACATTGAAGATCTCCCCAAATGAGAATAGGTAGCGTACTGTCTGATTTTGATGTGGTGGCTACCGTTCCTCTCGAGCTCCCAGAGTTGGCGCAAGAGCTCGGGCAGTGACTTCCAGCCTCCCTTAACGTCCGACTCGCAATGGGGGAGTTTGTAGCCGCATACAACGAGTTAAAAGGGGTTGTCGCAGGGATACTATACTCGATGTCAGTGTTGGGTGCAGACATCGTACAATTGAGCAAACCTGGTCGCAGCCTGTACGGTGCGCAATGCGGGAAGAACGATCACCGCGGACAGGAGCATTCTGCGAGTGCACGACATGATTGCTGTGAAGAGCCAGCTGTATTCTCCGCCACCGCATGAAGTACTACTCCAGAGGCCAAGCAGCTTAGGTCGAGGCTGCATCTTGATAATTGAGCTCCACTTCGGCAATATAGACTTTCCCGGATGTATTGTCTCCTTTGGCACGGACCAGTTGGTCCAAGTAGGTCCACCAGCATGCTCGTCCAATCACAACGCTATACAGCATGCAACATAGGGGACGGCGGCATGTCTTGTCTTATGGAGCCGATCTTCTGACCCTCGTCAAAGGTCTATGTACAAGACGCACAGAAGGTAAGGAACTTGTCATTTTTGGAGGTCTGAGGGCATGACCAAGCAAAAAAGACGCAAGCTATAGTCAAAGATGGCAAAGTATGACTGAGATCCGCTACCAGGTCGGTGCGGCTCAGAACCACGAGTGACGAGTCAAGCCAAGATGCAAGTCGCCTTGAGCTGCCAACAGGAGCTGCACGGCTCGGATGTACGGACCGGCCTTAACGCTTACACTCGCGGTTCGGACGGGCGTCTATCCAAACCAGACGTTTTGCTGCTTCACAAAGTGGGTATTTGAACACCTCATTTTGATTTTTATTCGCGGTCTGATGGCTAGATCCAGAATCCAGAATCATCGTTACTGAGCGCAGAGTAATACTACGTGTAATCAGCTTAGGTGAGTCGCGTCGACTTACTTACGAATCCGTGAATTGATCTTGACCCACATATTCCCTCTGAACCGGTCAGCACAAAGCAGTGGCCACGTGTCAGCGATCTGCAACTCCCCGTGCTCTAATACTTACGATACTGCTTGTGCTAGTTGACACGAGATGCTCCCATCACTTCCTCCTGAAATCACGGATCGTCTCATCGACGAGTTGTGGGTTCACCAGAGCTATCTCCGGAACTGTTCCTTGGTCTGCCGAGCCTGGCGCAGCAGAAGCCAGTTCCAACTGTTCCAAGATGTATACCTCACTAGTGTCAACAAATTCCAACATCTGGTTCATATCGCAGAATCGTCCACGTTGATGCCATGTGTACGCACCATGAAGATCAATGCATCGATGACCTCCGACCCTCCGGTATATCGGTTATTCGCTACTACAAAAACCCAGCTTGGTGACGGAGGAGACCTATATCATTCACATGTATCGGAGGACGCTTTGCGACGCTATCCGAGCGTTGCGTCTCTGCTCTCTCAGTTCGTGCATCTCAGAGAGCTCCAGATCCTGTGGTGCGAGATCGGGTCTCTTAGCATGTTCAAGCGGTTCATCTCCGGATTCCCCCATCTTCGTCACCTCGAGATTTCAGACTCAAGTTCCGAGTGGACCGTCCCTGCAGATCCTGAATTAGATGTCGCCGATGACTCGGACACCAGTGCCTTGAACCTGGACACCATCGTGGCCGGGAACCTACGAGAGGAAGATTTTGCTGAATTGTTCGTATGGCTGTTGTCCACTCCCACTGCGGCATCCCTCCGCGCCGTGCGTCTATGGGATCTCCATCACGTCACGTCTGGATATAGAGCGGCTTTGCGTAATATTCTGCAAGCATCTGGTGGCAACTTAAAGACGCTTGCCGTCTCTGTGCGATCCTTTGACGATGGTGCGAGCAACGATGGTTTTATTGATGGACTTGCTGAAGCTAGCTCTCATAGCATCATGTCAACTCTCGCTTGCTACGCGCCTGCGATCGCTGACCCTTCTCGATTGCTATAAACAGCCCACCCAGCTCTCAATTGCGCTGGACCAATTACGCTCCCCCGATCTTGACACTCTGACCCTGGATATTGGGCCCATAATTCAACACGACTCCGAGTGGCTCGAACAAATGTGCAAGGATATTGAGGTCGTTCTGTCACGATCCCATTTCGCTAAGTTGCGGAGGTTGGTTATATGCCATACGGAGGAAGGGAACGACCGTCTAAGGCCAATGTCCATTGAGGAGCTCGAGAGGCGCTTGCCGAACTGGCTGCCGAAGTTGCACGCCAGGAACATTGTAGAGGTGTCCATGTGGTTTACTACCAATGTGTTCGATTAATTTAGTGGTTCACGATGGGCGCATCCCTTTAGCCCGCGGTTGTAGTCGTTATTGGGCGGCGATGAGAGGCTCGCTGCACAGCCATATGGAGACTGTCCAATAACATCGATTAACACGAGAGCATTGAAGTCCATACATCCCAATCCAAACATTTGTAGAGTGCTGTACGTATGTGTAGATGAACATTTGAGGATATCATAGATGGGTTGCGTAACGAAAGCAAGAACAGAGGTGACAGTGACCGATGAAGGCCTGGGACAAGGGAACGGACTCAAAGGGATAGAGCAATGGCTATATCAAGTTAGCACGATGGTGTTGCGAGGTAAGTGATGACTTACTTATCATGAACGCAGTGACGAGGCAGGAAGATGTCACGATGTTGTTGACACCGGCGGGTGCAACGCCGTTTGAATTCCCCGACGGAAACGGGATGCTGGGGGTGGGGAAATCGGAGAGACTAGCACTTCCATCGTCGTCGCCAGGGTCGTCACTACCATCATCACCCGAGGGATCTGATGTCTCTGAATAAGACAGACAGTTCGTGTCAGTCATCGATGCTATGCTATAGGCTGAGGCGCTGGCTCACCTTGCGCTTTCGATGCGCCCGAGGAGAGGGTCACTGATATCGGCGTTGTAGTGGTGTGCGTCATGGTCGTGTAGTGAGTTACGGTTATGTGTGTTGTATGTGGGCTGTAGATTATATAGTTTAGCTGCTCCGTGCAAGTCTGAGCAGGAGCGGCGTGACGAACGTCGTCACCAGAACTCCACCATCGTCGACAGGGGACAGAAGATCACTGTCACCCGGCAGCCCGGCAGCAACGGTCGAAGAGCAAAGTGGTAGCGCGAATATCGCCAGTGCGCGAAGGCTCTTGAACGACGGGAGCAAAAACATTGCTGCGAGGGTGGGGTTGGAAGTCGAGGGCACAGGCTAGGCGAGTCGCCGGCGATTTTGGGCTCTTTATCTAGAACTCTAATCGCGTAACTGCACCAGAAAGCGATGAGGTTGTCTCAAAGGCAGGACTGGATCGTATTGGTGCAAGTCCAGTTCCCGACCTGCGGATGACGGTATGATCGTTCCAGAACTTCGAGAAGACGGAGAGGCGTATACAGTGCACCATGGACGAAGTAGTGAGCACAGCCAATGCCAGACAAAGCGCCCGAAAGCCTCGTGCCCGACTGAACAAGCTTGTGGTACTCGGAATACTTCACCGACGACGACTCGACAATGTACCTTCGCATCATAGAGCCGAACATTGAAACCTGGCCAGATATTCGCGGTCACAAGGATTTCACTCAATCTCGCCTCACATAATCGACCAGCAACTCACAACAATGACCCCCAATAGCCCCTCCTCCGATCCCTTCACTAAATCACAGCATCCATCCGGGATATCCCTGGCATCCTGGCGTCCAACCCCAGTCGAGTCGCACTGTCAAACTGCGCAGCTACTGCTATCCAAGGCAGTGAACAACGAAAATAGCACACGGTGCACCGGTTAGAGGTACAGTGCATGCACCTGGATAGGATGCAAAGCAGTGGAATTCACGTAAGTGCTGGCGTGGAGGCAACGTGGTGCCCAAAATAGTCCATTTAAAGTATGCGATCTAATGGGACTTGCCGGACCGAGGCCCATGCCGCTAGTTGTCGATGCTGTGGTTCATATTTATTTACAGGTTGGTCGATGGACAGCTGGTGCGAGGGATATGAGTAACATCCGTTGAGTTCTACTGTGGGGACCATTTGTTCTGCATTCGTCCAGCTCTCCAAGCAGGAAGCGGCGATATTCAGAATAAATGTGGTAGCGCTACGGTCACGTCAAGTCGCCACGTCACTCTTCGCTCTTCGCTACGACGACCTATCTATCATCCTCCTCTTTCTCCTCCAGTTGCGACGGCTCCAGCCTCCCGTTCAAAGCTTATTCTCAAGACTTGAAGAACACTGTGCGTCTAGCACAACTTTGAACTTATCATATGATTTTGCGACTAGCATACTCACTGTCTTCGCGTCGTCATCGAGTCCGACGATCCCTGCTGCACTGTTGTCCTATTATCTGTCTCTCCACGTTCACTTTGATATCGTCCTTGTGATTCTTGTACTCTTGATGACGGGACTTCGTGAGCTTGGAAGCTCATTGATAGCACACGGCCGCTAGGTCACCGTTCGTACAGGTCCACGCTCTTGCTAAATCCAAGTTTGTGAGTGTTCGGTCTCTTGGAGACGAGAGGTGGCCTTGCCACTATCGAGGTAGTGAAACTTCGCTAAAGCACGGTATGGGAGCAACGTAAGGCTAACATTGTCAACTTCTAGAATATGACGAATGCCAGTCTCGACTTCTGCGTGTAGAGATAATGAGATACTCTTACACGGGCCTCGTGCATGTCTACAACAGGTATGGATGGCGACAGCATCTCTGATTTTTCCAGTTTCGTTCAAAAGCTCGTAACAAAGATTCCTTTCACATCACATGTGAGCGAAAACCATACTCTTGAACGGCACAAAGTACATCACCGAGACTCAGGGGACTTGCGCTTCTCCTTCCCTCATACTGACATGTCCGATGGCAGCCGTCTCCGAATGATTGATGAGTGAAATTGAGACCAGATGTTAAATTGCTTTGTTCCCGAAATTGGAAGGTGGCGTGTTCTTGGGCCCTGGGGCAATATTGCGCTGTTTCACAAGCTTGGACGAGACGTCGTTGCCATCGGCAGAGCTGTCTGTACCTGTCCTTGATCTCCTGGTTCCGTATCCTCTAATCACGACGTCCTTTATTCAATTGTAGACCATTCCTTGTACACGAATTGGTCATTGAATTTAGCTCTTGACGAACACATCACCCAATAAAAGAAGCTGTTCACAGGGTTCTTGCGGGTACCACGCTGCCACATAGCCTCATTCTGGCAACGTTGTTTCGTAGGGCTTTGATCTTGTTTCCTGTCGTATCTTTGGCTTCTGCATAGCAACTGAGGTTGTATCACTTCAATCTTTCACCCTTCAGTACTCCCAAATTCTCCCGACGATCAAGAGCAACATAGCGCCCACGATACACAGCTCGATCACACAGGACAAAAGCACCAAGTCGATCGACTTTCAACCAATTTTCAGTAGACTTGTGGAAGACGGCAACCGCATCCGCCATCCAGAACACAACGCTGTCTTGAAGATACAAGACATGACGCTACCATCATACAGTATCATCGATCCACTCGAGAGCATCGGTATATGTTTTGATCCAGGATCCGTCAAGTAAATCTCGATGTGCCGGTACTCAGTGAAATTCTGAGCTAACATGATACCCCGATTAGCGTATCGACTATACCAGCGGAGAACAAATCATTCCCTGAGCTTCCTATAGAGCTCTGGAGCATCATTTTACGCGCAATAGATGATCACCGAGCGCTCTATGCATGCCTGTGCACCTGCCATGTCTTTAATGACCTGGGCAACTCAATTCTCGCGGGACGCCAGACAATGGTATTCATGGATCGCGGTCACCGTCATACCCTCGCCCGCCGTCTTATTCATGACCCCTTCCTCGCGCATCTGCTGCGAACAGTAATCATCCGGTCTTCGGAGCTTCCCGCGTTTTGCATCGAGTTCTGCGGCAGGCTTCATAACATACGTGAGCTCCAAGTTTTGGGAATTCCTGGACCGCGGATAGCGCTGGGAACACAGAGCAGGCTTGCTCTCACGAAGTTCACAAGTGTTACGTCGCTGTATCTGCAAGACGCCAATTTTGCCACGTTCACCGAATATGTCCACCTCCTCTGCGCATTTCGGAATTTACGTCACCTCCGGGTGTCATCCACATGTTGCTCTGCTGAGAATTGCAATTCTGTCTGCGTGACGCAGATGCCTTTCGCTCAAGGCTTAAACTTGGAGAAGATGGATGTAGGACCATTTCTTACCCCAGGACGCGGTTGGCTAATAGCATTCGAGCAGATTTACATGAACGCCAAGTGTCCTATATCTCCGTTGTATATCCACTTGCTCCTTTCGCCTCGCCTAGCGGAGACCCTCAACGAACTAGTGATCACAGTGCGGGATAAATGCATATTGGACAGCGTCGCATTTTCAACATTCAATCTGCGTCATCGCGAGAGACATGTGGAGCTCATGAGCCTACAAAAGCTCTCTGTGGATATCGCTATGCAGGAGACGGGCACCGACCAGGATCATGTACTGCTGGACTTCCTGAGGATTCTCGTTGCGACGAACCTTAAGTCCCTCCGCGTATTCCTCTCATACGGCTACTGTGCATCAGTACAATTTGCCCATGTTGGCGAGGAAGGAAACGCCTCCTGCTACCTCCAGGAATTGGATGATTTCTTCGACTCCCCACAATTCCCGTGTCTGGAGAAGGTCAGCATCACACTTCAGTCGATGTGTGCAGAAGACTTCGAATGCGTCCTTGCGATGCCGTCGCATCAACTCCCATTCCCCGCGCTCAGGCGATGGGAACTACTTATACTGCAGGTATCCGAAAGACAGAACCCACTACGATTCTTGCAGGTCATCCCACCTCAAGGACACAAATAGTAGTGCAAAATGTCAATGCAGTGCTGATGGTCACATAGACTAGGCTGTGATGGGAGCACATCAGTTGTAACGCGTTATATCCGAACTCGTTCAAATGTCGGGAGCAGGGTAACTGTGTATCACATTGCAGGCATGTGGACGGAACTGTGCCAGCGAAAACGATGAAATGCGCTGTAGCACTTTCGATCATGTAGATCCACTCTGTCGATATGGAGAGTTGTGACCTGTGAGACGCACGACGATTCTCAACTTATTTTGAGTGCAGATTGTGCGCACATAACTGACATCGCTTTTTGACGTAATGCCGAGAGCTATGATACGCATCCAGGGTAGAAGCTGTGTAAGAGACCCTCAAACGCTGCACGTTGCGGCACAACCTCATGTTGGGCGCGCTGGTACAACATCGTTAGATAGCCCGCCTCTGTACTTTCTTTCCATCCTGTCGCAATATAGCTCTCCAGGGCTCTCTCCAAAACTCGATGGAACATAGCGCTGGAACGATAAACAAGTCGGTCACCCAAGACTACCAGTATGCCGACCCTAGCTACCACCCCAGTGAGCTTGTGGAAAATGACGATCACGTTCGCACTCCACGATATGATGCTACCTTGGAGCTGCAAGACATAGAGTTACCTGCTTACAGCATCATCGATCCACTCAAGAGTGATACTGCGAGCTTCGATGCGGAAGCCCCCAGGTCAGTCTCGGAACCCCGGTGGCCAGTGAAGTCGTAAGCTAACATCACACACTGATGACTGTATCAAGTGTACCAACGACTGGAAAACCACTCCCTGAGCTTCCTATAGAGCTCTGGGACCTCATATTGCGCGCGATAGACGATCACCGAGCGCTCTATGCATGCTTGTGTACCTGTAGTGCTTTCCGCGATCTGGGCAGATCCATACTCGAGGGACGCCAGGAGCTCACCGTCACATCCGATGACCTTTCCCGTCGTCTTGTTCAAGACCCCTTCCTCGCATACCTGCTGACCAAAGTAACGGTCGAACCCTCGCAGCTCCCTGCGTTTGCCATCGAGTTCTGCGGCAGGCTGCACAACGTGCGCGAGTTCCGGATCTTTGGATATAGTGACCCGCGGATGGGCCTCGGTCCCGGCATGCAAAGCAGGCTTGCGCTCACAAGATTTACCAGTGTCACGTCGCTATTCCTGAGCGAGGCGCAGTTCGCCACATCCACCGACTGTATGCGCTTCCTCTGCGCATTTCAGAATTTGCGAGATCTCGAGATGTACGACACGCGTTATGTCTCCGATAATTGCGGCTCTGTTTGCGTGATGCAAATGCCTTTTGCCCAAGTGCTGAAGTTGAAGAGGGTCAAGGTAGGACCACTTCTTACCCTGGCATGTGACTGACTGACAGCGATCGAGCAGATTCAAGCCAGCGACAAATGCCCTATGTCTTCGATATACATGCATCTACTCTTTTCGCCCTGTCTCGCCAAAACCCTTGAGGAACTCGTAATTACGACGAGGCATAGACGCATGTTGGACGGTCCCACACTCTCGGCATTTCATGCGCATCATTGCAAGAGATATGCAGAGCTCGCGAAGCTGCATAAGCTCTCTCTACAGATTGACATGCATCAAGCAGCCTCAGTTGCGGTACAAGCAGTGCTCAACTTCCTGGATTCCATTGTTGCAAGCAATCTCAAGTTCTTGTCCATATCCTTTTACTACTACTCCCTTGACCCAGAAAGCGTCACATATGCGAGGGAAGACACAAGCATTCGCGCTTTTTTCCAGAAATTGGATGACTTCCTCGACTCACCGCGCTTCCCGTGTCTAGAGAGCGTCCACATCGCACTTGATGCGCTGCATGCAGAGGACATCAAGCATATTCTTCCAATGCCGTTACATCGGCTTCCATTTCCTGCGCTCAGCCGGTGGGAGCTGTTGACACTGGAGATATCTAATAGGCGAACATATACCGATCATTGGCTACTCATATGGCCTCGAGAACCACGACTGTAACGCAATGGTCAGTGCGGTGTCAATGGTCACATAGGATATCTCTGACGAGAATGCACCAGACGTATTGAATTGCATCCCAACGAAAGCGCCGCGTCACAGCGAGATCTAGATATTTCGACTCAGAGTTCGTCATAACGTCTCATGCCGTAGATATGAAGAGTCAGGGACTGCGAGATGAGCACTAATTCCCGGCTTATTTAAGTTCAATTTCGGAATACATCCGATATTATTGGCTCTCTGCGTAACGCGAAGAAATACGGTGCACATCCAACAACAATAGAAGTTTTGCGCGGGGATCTTCCATGTCCCACGATGCCGCACAGCCTTGCATCGGGCACGCTGTTTCGTTATCGGTCAGATCTTGTTTTCAGCCGCTGCGGTACCCTTACATTGCGGCTGAGGTTATCCCTTTCTGTTCTCTCGCAATCACTCAGCTCTTGTAATTTTCTTCTTAACATTCGATGGAACATAGCGTCGCCGCGATAAACAAGTCGATCACACACGGCTCTGAGCATGTCCCCCCCCAGCTACTACTCCAATGAGTCGACGAAAATTGGCTACCACGCTCGACCTCCACGATATGATGCGACCTTGGAGGTCCAAAACCAAGAGTTACCGGCGTACAATACCATCGATCCACTCAAGAGTACTGATGCAAGTTTCGATTCGGAAGCCCCCAGGTCAGTCTCGGAACCGCGGTGGTCAGTGAAGTAGTGGGCTAACATTACACTCTGATGGACGTATCAAGTGCCCCGACAGCTGGCAAATCACTCCCTCAGCTACCTCTGGAGCTCTGGGACCTCATTTTGCGCGCGATAGACGATCACCGAGCGCTCTATGCATGCTTGTACACATGCCGTACTTTCCGTGATCTGGTCAAATCCATACTCGCGGGACGCCAGCGGCTTAAACTCACGTTTCCGGGCCGTTACAGGAGTTATGCCCTTTCCCAGCGTCTCCGCGATGATCCCCTCCTCGCATATCTGCTGGCAGAAGTGTCCCTCGGAGCTTCGTACTTCCCCACATTTGCTATCGAGTTCTGCGGCAGGCTGCACAACGTACGCGCGTTCGGTATCTCTGGGCCTTGGAAAGTGCGGAGGCTGGGACTGGGTCCTGGAATTCGGAGCAGGCTCGCGCTCACGAAGTTCACAAATGTCACGTCGCTGACCCTGGCTGACCTGGAATTCGATACATTCACCGTCTGTATGCGCCTCATCTGCGCATTTCGGAGTCTACGACGCCTCTGCGCATTTAATATACATTACGTCTCCGAGAACTGCAACTCTGTCTGTGTAACGCAAATGCCGTTTGCGCAAGTGCTGAACCTGGAGCAGTTGAAGGTAGACCCGAGTCTTTTCACCCTGGCATGCGGCTGGCTGATCGCGATCGACCAGTTTGTGGACAGGTGTGGCTCCAAATCTCCGATGTGCCTACATTTACTCCTTTCGCCTCGTATCGCGCAAACACTCCAAGAGCTCGAGATCAGCACGAAGCATGTATGCATACTCAACAGTGCCGTATTCCCGACATTCGATGCGCGTCATTGCGGGAGAAATGCAGAGTTCATGAACTTACAAAAGCTCTCGCTCGAGATTGACATCCCTGAGTCAAACGCAGGCCAGGTATCTGCACTGCTGGATTTCCTGGAGATCCTTGTTGCGAGGAGTCTCAGGTTCTTGTGCATATCCTTTGACTGTATCTCCTCTGAAGCAGCCAAGTTCGCATGCGCTAGCGAGGGCAGGAGTCTCTGCACTTACCTCCAGCAGCTAGATGATTTCCTCGACTCGCCGCAGTTCCCGCGTCTGGAGGGTGTCCACATCTTACTCAAGTCACTGATTGCAGAAAACGTCGAGTATATTATCGCAATGCCATCACATCAACTGCCATTCCTTGCACTCAGACGATGGGAGCTGTTAACCCTGGAGATATCTAATCGGCATGCATACCCTCAGTATTGGTTAGTCCACTCGCCTCGACAACAACACTTGTATTGCAGATGGTCAGTGTAGTAACAGTGGTCACGGAGAATATTTCTGACGAGAACACATCAGTCGGCCGTTACGTACATATGCCGAGGTACCTGGAGCCTCAGTGTGCATTCCATGGGAACAAGATCATTGCCATTCGGACCTGCAGGTGGCGCTTCCCTGGTCAACTCGCCTGTCGGAACTCTCTGCGCGAGCAGACCATTGATACAATCCCGGCTGTGGTAGCGTGTAGCAGATGATCGTATCATGAAGTCACAGATACCGGTCGATATCATTTTATGAGTGTAGATGCGTACGTACATTACCCTCCGTTCTTCCGCAGCTACGACAACTCTCCGCCTGTTAGCATTTACGATACGTCTTGATCCCGTTGCGTCATCCTCACGAGCAACTGTATTCCCAATATTTGACATCGCAGATCGATTTCGCGCTGTCTGATACGTCTAGATAACATATCGCGAGCTGGGCTATTCGCACCGGTGCGAACTGGATATCGATTGGCGAGGATGCGCACATGGGCGCGCGGGGCCCCGGGGGGCTGGATCTGGGAAAATGCGGGGGTGGCTGAAGGACGGGAGGCGCGGGCCGAGGATGCCCCGCTCGAGGCGCGTGCCCCACAGGCATGCCTGCGAGTGGCTCCCCGTGCAGAGCGCAGCTGCTGTTGTCCCCTGTTGTGCATGTCTGAGCTCTGGCCGCGTTCCCAGCTCTTGTGTTGCCTTCCCCGTGGAGCTGCCCCCTAGACTGCCCCCGATAAATACCCTCTGCTCTGGGCTGGCGCGCGTCTTGTTTGACTACGACGTCTTCAGCACCAGCATCGAGCCCGCGGACTCTCTGCTCTGCTCACCCCCTCTCCACCAACCATCCACCCGGTGCGACGCATCTCGAGGACAATCATGGTGAGCACGAGTTGTCCACAGCATCGACGCTGCGACTCACGAACAACCAGCCGGACCATGATGACCACCGCGACGAGCACCGCGACGCCCACGTCCTGAGCCTCCGCATCGCCCTCGGCTCCATTCTCGCGCCCGTAAGCCGTGCCGCCTCGTGCGCGCCGCGCATCTCGAAGCTTGAGCTTGAGCATTGACCCCCGCAGAAACGACCGCCGTACACGCGCGCGTCGACGACCGCCGCGACGTCCGGCACCGCCAGCCCCGCCTGGCCCTGCCCCGTCTCGGGCATGCCCCTACCCCCGCACGCCCACCCGCTCGGCGCGTCCTCGCCCCTTGTCCCGCATCACCTCCACCCACACCACCATCAGCCGCATCACCAGACGCACCGCCCCCAGGCGTCGCACTCAGTGAGCATCCCTGATTCGCATCGCTGCCTACCTCTGGTCCACGCCAGACTCTTTGCTTCTTGCAACATGCGATCCAACTCCTGGCTGACGCTGGACCGGTGGATCTCTCTCTGACTCAGCTCTGGGCCCCGCACGGTGTACGGTCTGACCTGTCTTCACAGCACACAGACCATGCCACTGCGCCCGTCCCCGTGGCGCACGCGCACGCGCCTCCGACGCCGACGCCGTCCCCCGAGCCCGTGCTCCCCGCCGACGCGCACGCGCCTGTTACGCCTGTGAGCGGTGCTGCGACGCCGCACCACCGTGCGGACTTCATCGGCACGCTCCAGTCCAAGAGCGCATGGGACGCGCTCATCCACGGGTCGTGGGTCTAGCTCAATACGAGGGACTTTGGGCTTCTCGGCTTGCTGCAATCCCCGGACTATGTTGTATTTCGCCGCTTGTGTATACGTTTGTGCATCTTCGTACACGCTCGTTTGGGGTGCCCGGGTCCGGTTTGTTGTTTTAGTTGCTGTACGTAGACTGGGCCGGCGTAGCGTGAGTATACCTACAACCAGATGTTTATTGCGACGCAGATCCTAGACGGGTCGGCATTTCCTAGGCTGATCCTCGCACCTAGCCTGAAGATGTCATGAAAGCCCGTGAAGTGGTGTCACTTTCGTTCGGAGAGAATCCGGGAGAGGCCGGTATGTCACGTGCGTCAGAGGTTAGACTCCGTGGCCTGCCACATTTTATGTAGCACGCGTCGTATGATCACCGTCGTTGTCGACTACAATCATGTACTCGGGAAGCGTCGGCTTACGCCAACAACCACCTTGCTATGTCTTTAAGACTATGTACTGGATAATTAGAGATCAAACTGCGTAGGATGATCGATGCATAATTGTAATTAGTTCATAAAAAATATACGTAGGGGGATTTCCGCATCGGGATCCTGGCATATACCTGAGAGACCGACTCGAAGGTCTCGTATTTGTACGCTGCCGATGGCGCAAAGATCTAGTACATATGACGCCTTCTAACCCTAAGAAGAATAGCACTAGATCATTGACCAATATCTGAGAAGGGCATTTCATAGAATTCATGCAATACTCGTTCGCGAGGACTTAAGCACAAGTGCCTTAGTGAATGGATAAGTGCTGACTGGCATCCTGGAATGATTTTTAGTAATTCGATTCATATGTATCTCTTCTGATTTCGCTCATGTTCGGAAATTATGCAGCAGCGAAATAAGAACAGAAACTTAACTTCTGAAGTGCGAGATGTGCTATGAAGCAGTAGATAGACGCTGTTTGTCTCTGTTGATGATATGAGATAGAGCGCTTGTGAATTATGAGGGTGCACAACAACCTTGACAAGCAAGGTAATGACAAGCAAGGCACCTCGGTCCAGGCATCAAATGCTGACTAAGAGCCTACCCAGGCCCCAATCTGTGCTGGCGCCTTGGGGCCTGAAAGGCCTTATCCCTGCGGATAAGTAGATTAGTAATGCCGTGTAGATTAGGCCTGTCAATCTGTAGTTCGTCGCCGATGCGGCGCTGATCCTCGTTCATCTGTGCTGCTCATCGTCAGAGACATCGTTGGATGTGTCCCGGATATCCCGTACGGCGGCGGGGCGGGGCGCCGCCGCGGTTCACCGGCGTTTGCCGCCGTCCTCCCGCCCGCCCGCCCCGCCGTATTGCGCCCTCCATCCGCCCGCCGTATCGTCGTGCTCCTGCCCGCCCTGCCCGCCTCGCCCGCTAGCCCCGACATTTCTCAATTGTCCTCCAGTCCGATCGCTGCCTCGCGCTCCCGTTTGCTTCGCGTACACGCCTCCTCGCTGCTCCGCGTGCCTATTTTCCTGCTACGCTACCGTCCATCCACCCGCTGCCTTGCGCCGCTTCCACGCCCCCACCATCCGCACAGTGCTCACCTTTTACATGTCTAGCTCACGCAGCAAGCAACCGTACGTCCCTGTTCTGGGCAAGCATTACCGCAGTCCCAAGAAGCGGCGTGCACCGACTTCATATCGCGTACCGGTCCACCAGTTAGGGAGCGCGGCCGTGCTGGAGGATCTACGGGCAGAACTCAGACGATTGCAAGCCCCTCCTAGCTCCATTGTATTGCAGCCAACACCAGAAGATTCTAGCCCTGCCACAGATGATTTTGTTGCAGATACTGGTCCGTGCGATGACATGGCGTGTACGTCGGACCTACCACCCATATCGGATAGTCCATCGGACTCTGCTACATCAACACCTTCAATCCCTCCATCGGAGACTGATTCTCCTCGCGCACGGAAGCACAGGCGCGAGACTACGGCCGCGGAGAAAATCGCTCAATATGATCGATGGCGGCTGCTCCTGCCAACTCTCATTGAACCGCTGCTGGCATATCAAAAGCGCAGCTCCGGCAAGCCTGTTGCCACTACCTTTCGTCCCGTATCGCCTTGCAACCGGACGTCGTGCCCGCAGAAAACCCTCCCGATCCTTGTTCTGTTCTGGGATCGTACGTTCCACGTTCACTGATCCTCTCACAATACTGAGCGACTCCTCAGATTTCGAGGATGTTGTAGTGCCATATTGCGGCTGCCAATCGGTCGCGCATGTATTGGTCGCATCGGGGATGTTCCCCACGGCGCCTCTGATACCGCGGATTGCTATTTCGATCGATCTCCTGGAGTTCTATTCCGCCATCTTCGAGCGGTCCGGCGACGCAGTGACTGCATTGGCGCGAGCACTGCGTAATTTGTACAGCAAGCGTGGCTGGCGGGCGTTAGATCAATCGGTACGTGATGTGTATTGTCTCCAGGGTCTATCTGACAGCAATTTCAGGGATGGCCTGTCCTTGACCCTTTCCGCAAGCCCATCGGACATGCGGTGCAGTGGTATGATTCCCTACGAACTATGGTTGAGCGCTATGTCGAGGACACGATCGACAAAGCTCGCAAGATGATCGCCAACCATATCAATCGACTGCGAGGCACATCTGCATCGCCGGTATCTGCGCGGCCATCTCTTGCACCCCCATTTCCTGCGCAACCTTCAGACATCCCGCCGATATCCGCACATTCTCCGGATACACCGCCGCTATCCGCGCAGCCTCCGGATATGCCACTGGTATCTATGCAGCCTCCAGATATGCCGCCGGTATCTGCGCAGCCTCCGGATATCCCCCAGACTGATGCTCCCTATGAATTCCTGAAGCCGCCAACCCCCCAGCTTTTGGAATGTGCATCTGTCCTTCAGCGGCGTTGTCCCGCTTGCTTCGGAGGTGGCACATTTGGTCGCAGATTTCCCGAGTAAGTGCTTCGTGCGTATTTACTCACAATGGCATCTCTGACGGCGTCGATATACGATAGAGGGGGGGATGTAGTTGTTGCCCTTGATGGGAACTTCAGTCACCGACATCTTCGAAGTTCTGGTGACAGTCCTCAATTCTACGAGCCCGAGTATTTCATTCCCAAGGCCACTGTGGATGCCGTAGGGTTATGGCTCGATGGGCAACGCAAGAAGGCTCCCAACGATGCATATAAGCCAAAGGTACCTGACGAGGCGGTCGATAGTTGCGAATCCGGTCATGAAGCAGCCAACGAGCAGAAGGCCAAGACGAATGGCGAGAGGTTTGATGATACTGGCATCATGGCATTAGTCTGCGGGCACGATATCCCGATTTTCCTCATCAATATCGACTCACCAGGTGAACAGCAGAAGTATGCCTTCTGTCTCATGTTCACTCTCTTCGCATATCTACCGCAAGCGGCTACGGTGACAGCTTTGTATGATATTGCATGCAAATCGGATCGCAGCAATGGACGGGTGCGTCGTAACTGGCCATTGAATCATTGGTGTGACTGATCTCAAACTAATCTTAGCATGATCTTCTTCCCCTTTGGATATCCGAGAGGCTCCAATGGGCAGTGTCTGTAATGCATGCCTATGGGCACGAGTGGGCGTGTCAGCTCGTGTACAATCCCCGCCTCCGTAAGGGCCTGGGACTCCGTGACGGCGAAGGTGTGGAGCGGCTATGGTCTAGACTACGTGTCTTTATCCCTATTACACGGACATCAGGAGTGAGTTGATGCTCAGTCTCATTGTCACGTCTAATTACAACGATGCTTTTGATAGCGCTCCCGTCGTATATGGATTCTTGATCGACAAGTCCGCGCTCTTGCGTGTGAGATGCGGGATCACTTAGGCGTCTATATCATCCGCAGATTCAAGACAGGAGTGAAGAAGCAATCTTCTGCTGCCAAAGCAGTACTGCAAGGGACACCACACTCAATGGACACCTTGCGTAGTGAATGGGAGGCTCAGCGCCTTGCCCAGCTCTCTGTCCGTGCTCGTACGTCTTCCTTATTGTCTCTTGTGTATTGGATACTCATAATAGTCACAGATGCACCAGCTCGACTAAGACGAGAGGTCGATGCTGTAATCACTCTACAAGCCGATATTGAACGGGTTGAGTTTGCCATCGAGGGCGTACGAGCTCAATTCAGGGAGACCCGATCATCATCGGAATCCTTCGGGATTCTGGCCCGCTTGTTCCGAACATCAGCAGACTTATCTAACAAGGTGGATTCGCTGTATACGTCACTCAATGTCGCAAACACATTCCCCGAACTCAAAGGCCTTCACATTAACTTCGCTCGCATGCTGCTCCTCACGCGCGATATCAAGATCAATATCCGGAAGCGCGTTACTGCCCAGCTACTCGAGTTTGACCGCTTAGACCGTGCAGCCGGCGGCAGGAGTAATCCTCTAGGTATGTTTTGGACTTGCATTGAGATATTCCAATGGCTAAATATCTGTCAGGCACAAAGCTGCACCAGATCACTCGCAAAGCCATCTCGAAGCGTCAGCCGGCAATCCTCAGCTCTATACGCAAGTTCAACAAATACTGTGTAGCCTTGAAGGAAGCCGTTAAGACGTACAACATTTCCCAGACATTTCCCATACCTCACCAGCTCTCTTCAAACCTCAGCGAGCTCCGCGATGATCCCAGTCTGTATGAGGACATCTGGATAGCTCCTCCACCAGCGCAGACTGCTCCGAAATGGCTAGAGGATGCGGGCGTGCGTTGTGGAATTCATGCCATGCTCAAGTTGGAACGTTGCAAGGAGGAAGAACGTCGGCTGAAGTTCGAGTGCGAGAACTTGCAGCGCTGGTTCGGCCGCGAGCTTGCGGCTACCAAGCTAGCATTACGATTATCTGGAAGTACGTATGTTGATTTGGGAGGGTACCTTCAAGCGATAATGTCTTCTGCATAGATACCATCTACCTTCCCTACCTTCAACAACGACTTGATGATGTTGCACTCTTCTCACGGCTGTGGGACAATCCGCTTGCACCATACGACTCATATGCACCACATTCCCAGTGGGCATCTGCGATTGTGGACGACATGCGACCTTCTATCGGGCTACCCGATCAAGTCACGGTTGCGCCGCCCCTGACGGATATCCTCGGCGACCTTGAGGATGATGTCGATGATGTCGACGATGTTGACGATACCGCTGCGGGAGGCGATGCTGAACTTCTGGACATTCTCGAGGATCTGGAGTCCGAGAAGGTGCAGTCCAACGGGCTGTCGGAGGCCCAGACAAATGTGTCAGATGCTCCGACCGATATCCTGACCGATCCGCTGGATATCCCGACTGATCTCATAGCCATCACGGAGGCACTCGACCGTAGTAGCGATGAGATGTGCACTGGGTCAGACGTCTCAATGATGTCCTCAGGCAGCCTGGACTCCATCGCATGTAGGTGGGGCGTCCAGGACGAGCTTCTCAGTCTTCCGAAGGATAATTTCAGCGAGCTGCACTCGATCTCCCATGCCGACATACCTTCGCAGATTGCGCGTGCCCATGTCCTCCTATCTACATCCTTTCCACATCGTGTGTACATCGCTCCTGAGGAGTATGCTCGCCTGGCAGATCCACATGCTCTGCTGGATGGTGAGTGTATCAATAATTGTGCGCTCCTACTCTGGTACAGGATTCGAGGATCAACAACCCGACCGTACGCTATCTTCTCGACTTATGACGCTGTACTCGCTGGCAACGATGACATGTCAGCATTACAACGTTCTGTCCGGAAGAAGCCTTTCGCCAATCGTGATATCTGGATTATCCCTCTACATCGTCCTGGTGTGGCCGGTCATTGGACACTGGTCATTGCCGACCTTAGGTCCAGGGTTTTGTACCAATTTGACAGCCTTGCCAATCGCAGTACATGGCGTCAAGATATTCAGGTCCGTATTACTACATTTCTGCATGCTTTGCATCACTTACTTCTACGACGTAGGCTGCTGCTAAGCTCATACATTGTCTACATCAAGTTGCTTCCGCGGATATCCCTCCGGGGGAATGGCATGCATACCCGCTTCGACTGTCGCCACTACAGACGAATGGTGTTGATTGCGGGGTGTGGGTCTTGGCTATGATTGCAGCGTGCCTGCGAGGATTCTATACCATATCCCTTAAGGAGTCTCAGATACCTCACTTCCGTAGATACTTGTGTAGTTTAGTGTCGGATTTGCCAGAGTGTGTCACATAAAATGGAGCGAATGTAATGTTCTGTAGTACCACCATCAAGAATGTACAGGCACATAAGTGATTTCGGACCATCCTCCTTGATGAGATTCACAAACACGAGCTTTGTTGCGGCTGCTATCATGTAGCGCCCACGCTCACTGCCTGGTGAACGCTCTTTGAGTTCAGACTGCTGGTCTATGGTACGCTTTGCTTGTGATATTGCGCAGCTCCGTACTCAAATATGTGGCGGGACAACTCATTATACCACTGGAGTAGTATCGACTATCAGACACGACGTGAGCAGCAATGGTTCAAATATCATGGTTCAAGCGCAAAGCAATGCTACCACAATGTAGTACGTCCAATGCCATGAGCTATCGGTGTACCCTGCTACTTAGATATGCTATAGCATAGGTGCCTTTTGTGCGTTCATATGCAAGACACGAAGAATCATAGGCAGGGTGTCGGACAACCAAGGTGAAGGTATGTGTGCACAGTGCAACTCAGGCTTCATATACTTCTTACAAGTGCAATTGTGCGTACTTAGGCTTATACAGTGTTCTACTCGAAGCGTGCATAATCGTTCGCAATCCAGGCGAGATGCAGAGGCCATGGCGTTACAACGACCTCTGTCCCGATCACCGACACACTGTCCTCCGACCAACATCTATGCACAGATAACCGTACAGATTTGCCAAGTCACCTATTCGAACGTCAAATATGTCACCACAAATCTGCGGATGACCACCTTGGGCAAGAAGCACGTAAGTCTGCCTCGTGGATGATCGTCGCTGTACTTGTTGACTGGTGGATATGCTCAGGAATTGTCCAGATAAAGATGAGCTCCTTAGCAGCATCCCCGTGCGACTCAAAATTTATCTTTCCCTCCTCTCACCACCTCCCAGAGTCCCCAAGGCATCTTTTCCGTGATCAAACGGTTTCTCCCTCACACCGTAAGTCACATATCATTTGCTGTCGTCTATACGCATAGGTTGAGTTGACATTGGCCTTCAGGATGGCTCACGGTCGCGGAAACACGCCACATCTACCGGAGCCTGCTCCAATCGCGCCGCCCGGGTCTACTGAGGGCGCGTTGAGATTAGCTAGCAATGCATCCAACGCGTCTGAAAACGCGTCGAACGCGTCCGAAAACGCGTCGAACGCATCTGAGAATACGTCGAACGCGTCCGGACGGCCTCTGGATATAGCTAATGTGCCTGTTGGCGCAGCAGCTCCCATCAGCAACGCGTTTCCTCTGGGCTCACGCCCATATCCACTAGCAGCTCGAGAGGCCCTCATTGGGTATCCAGGCCACCCGCCGATCGCGGCAATGCACTTTGAGCGTGCGCCCCAGGATGAGTTCGACGCGACGTTCAGCGAGCCTAATACCGATGAGCTTGCTGCAGCTGAGCAGCTTGATCGCGCCGCCCGTGGAAGCATCGGCGCAGAATCCACACATGAGTCGGAATACTCATTTCTTCAAGAAGCCCTGCCACCTTATCCGCGAGCCATGGACTATCGACAGCAATACCAGGTATTGATCTCCGTATTGATATCTCATCACTGTCATCTAACTTACTCTCTTATTTCTTGTAGACGGCACACCACACGTATACTGGGGGTGATCGCTCCGCCCATCATCCAGACATATATCGCGAGGGGGGCTATCTAGCCGCACATCAACATCGGATGGGCGAATATGGCGTGCAAGGCCCCTCAGATGTTGGGAGTAGCCTTCATGCTCCTCAACGTCTGTCGCCGGGTCCTTCTGGTCCACGACCACCGTCGCGCATGTCACCCGGATTCTCCTACATCGACGCATCACGACTCTCACCTGGCATGTATATTCCGCCAGGTGACCGAAATATCGCCTCCAATATAGGAGGATCTCCTCGCATGCTACCAGCAGAACCTCTTGGCGACCATCTTCCCCCCATCCTAGAGACCAAATCCTCGTGTGGATCTCCTGGCGCAATACCCGAGTCGTGGCAGCCATCACGAACAAGTTATGTGTCGCCGTCGCCTGGTGTACAAAGCCGGGCTGTTTCTGCAGAGCCCCGTCAGGATGCGGATGCCACCGTGCGGTTCCGCTCTCCTCAGACGAACGCATCAGGCTTTCAACAGCACACAGAGGCCACGGGACCCGTGGCACGACTCTCCCCCGCTCCTCCTGGCTTTGAACGACCCTCAGAGGCCATGGATACGGTTACAAGATACCGTTCCCCTCAAGCCGATGCTCCAGGCTATATGCGGGCTCTGCCTCCACTACAGCCCGTCCAAATGACGAGGCTGGCTGGCGCTGCCGGGCTTGGCCTTGGTAGGGGCACTGTGTCCCCTCTGATGCTCTCAATGGGATCTTCAGCGAGAGACACAGCCACGCTCAATGCACCGGCGGCTACAGGGAGTGGTCCAGAGATGCTTCCGGAGATGATCCCGGAGATGATCCCGGAGACTTCGCGTAGCGCTCCAAAGACTCCTGCGCGACCACCCTCGCACATAACCGTTGAACCTCCGTCATCACAAAACCGTCCGGCAACCATTGCCTTCGTCTATCCAGAACCAAACCAGGAGCCCGGAGAGAATGATTCACTCAGTAACCGTGAGATTGCTGATGACATCAGCTCACTTCCATCTTCGTCGCCCAGGAGTCATTGCTCTGGCATAGAGGGTGTGGATGAGGGTGAGACCCAGCCGGATGGTAGCGGAACTCAGCTGGACGGTGGCGACGGTGATGAACCAGATGCTGTTGTGCGTCTGTCTGGTCAGAAGCGCCGCGAGGTCTATGACGATCTCAGTGTCGTCGACCAGATCTTTGAGGAGCTCTCAAAGAAGCACGATGTCCCTGTACTCACTCTTCGGAGTCTGTACAAAGTTCGTCACCCATCCCGGCTTCAACGGACAAGCCGTTGGGCGATGTATCAGGTATGGTTCAAGAACAATGCCGAGACGGAGTGTGCGCGGCTAGGATTGACAGACGAAGATGGTACGCACATTTTGCTGCAGAGTATTAGTCATCTACTGATGATGTGACAGGGAATGCAATTGTCCGGACTGATGCCGAGACGTGTGCGAATGCCTGGAAGAAATTCAAGGAAGATTTCGCGGATGAGCAAGGCCGTATGCATCAGATCCTGGAGACCAACTTCCGCTTGCATAAGATCGAGATGGGCAGGGCAGTGAAGGTTGGCCAACGGAAACATCAGTTCAGCAAGTTTACCAACAATATCACGCTTCTGGTAGGATATTCGGGGTAATCTTCGTAGATGATGTCAAGCTAATATTGCATTATGCAGATGGACTCCGCTCATGTCACCAATGGCTTCGAGGGAATCTTCATTGCCGTCGGCAATTGTGCACTGCAGGATGACGGAAACGAGTATGTCTACGAGACGGAAGGAATTGAAGGAGTACGTATAGGATATCAACTAGTAATCCGGTGAAGTTCTGACATTCCTCTAGTGTCTCGAACGGCTAACCGGCATAGCCAACAATGACGTTCTTGCCCATGCTAAGTCAGAAACATTGTAAGGATATCTCGATATGGCATGCTGTATGGTTGCTGACGATCCGCGAAGGTGGAATGTCTCCAAGAAGTTCAAGGCGCCGCAACACGGTGGCGCCAGCCTTACGGAGCCAGCTGGCGATGATCATGTGGATACTCCCGACGATGACAAGGAGAACAATGCCGACTGGGAGACGATCATTATCCCTATGGCCGACGGCAAGCTGACGAAGTTCGTGCATCAGAAATTGCGCTGCACGATACGTGAGTCATATGTGTTCTCGTCATCAATACCCAGCTCATCCTTCGTTATCCTAGTCATGATCAACCCCAACGCCTTAGCCGCAAAAGGAAATCAATTGGCGTGGAAGACAATGGCTGCGCTCCTGTGTAAGGACATGCTCGTTCTCATAGGTTGGCCCGATGGTGTTCCTTTCCCTGGAGAATTCGACGAGGCAACAAAAGGGGTGGCTAGCCTGAGCCACGAATGCCGTAGGCGCCTGGCGGAGGCCCTGATTGACCCGGTGAACCCCTTGAGGTGTGAGAGGTCGGAGGAATCTCGCAAAAGTATGCACATTCTTAAGATCATAGACAGACCTTGCTGATCTTTGGTATCGTTAGAGAACCAGATGTTTCATCTGGTGATTGTCGGGGCAGCTCCTCCTGCGACATCGTCCAACGAGCGCGGAATCCGCGTCTTCTACAACTCGCGCACCAACACGGTCTATCACGATCGGCTTGGGCCACCTCGGATCGTGGCTGATGATGATGGGGATGAGGAGGATGGCGAGGTACCTGGCCCGGATATGCGTGAGGACTCCATTGACCCGCCACCCTCCGTGGACAACAAACAAACTGATGGCGCCAAGACAGAGACTACGGCATCACCCCCACCTCAACTGCCTATGCGTCGCAACCAGAAGCGTGTTTGCTACGAGGAAATCCCGGAGAGCTTCGATGATCAGCCAGAGGATGATCCGGAGGACGCTGAGAATGATGTCAGCAAACTGCCCTCAAAGTCCAAAGGTACTCAAGGTGATGCTCTGGCGGCACCGGCAGTTCCAGGACGCCAGGCGCTCAAAGATGTGCTGAGACCCTCCGCCGATGCCTCCGAGGATGATCGGGATGCTCAGGGCAGGATACTCGCTCCATACCCCATCTTCGGACCACCACGTGCCACCGTACCGGCACAGCCAAAGGCGGCGCTGCCGAAGGCAGTCACAGCGAAAGCCATCCCATCAAAGACTGCACCACCGAAAGCTGGACCGTCGAAGGGGCTGCCAAGAGAGGAGCCGTCGAAGGATTCCTCCGAGATTGAGATATTAGATGGCCCTCCATTGCCGGTACTGCAGAAGGCCAAGCCGAAGAAGAGGAAGGAGATTGCGCCTGCTGCAGGCAATGAGTCCGACGTGGAGGTTGTTGGTGTCATGTATAGCAAGAACCCAGGCGCCAATCGGCAACCCTATGTCGACGTACCACCCGTCAAAAAGGCAAAGACGATACACAAGCCGATCGCCCAGCAGGATGCTACACAGAGTCAGAGCTATCCTGCGAAGAAAGCCAAGAATATGGGCGTTCAATTACGAGAGACGCCTGAGCCCGACAATAGGAAGAGAGAGGCTAGAGGGCCCACATCCCCGTCCAAACGGATGAAGACGCAGAACGCGCCTTCTCGGGGACAGGAAGGGTCTCCACTCTTCTCTCCGCGGGCAGAGGATCGCGGTCGTCTGGTATCCGGCCCACAGAAGCCCAAGCCTCGGCCTATCACACGTCCAACTCCTGCTACACCGTCCGAGGTCAGCGACAACCTCTTCGGCGAGGGTACACCCACACCGCTTCCGCTAATGCCAAGACGTCAAGGACTCGGCCGTGCAGACGAGACGTTTGACCCCTTCAAGTATATGGGGAGCGCGAACCCAGGCGGCCAGGAGACAGGACTGCCGCACCCGCGCCTTGCGCAGTATCTTCGGGAGACAGAGCGCAGTCCTGGCCCTTCTCGGAGAACAATCCAAGAGGCGGGCCCGTCCAGAACGCGCAAAGATGTTCAGCCGCCTCGGCAGATGATCCAAGAAGCTGGCCCATCTAGATCTCGTGGAGACGAGCGAGGGAAGAGGCCTGGTCATTCAGCACCATCGCCCCAGTCAGAGACCGTCTCGGAAGCGCTCCTGCATGCAGCAGAGTCAGACGAGGATGAAGCCGATGAAGACGAGTCATCTGAGGAGATCCCAGATGAGTTGATGATGGCGATGATCAAGAGCATGACGAAGAAACTCCAGAAGAAGAGCGACGGCAAAGGCAAGGGCAAGAAGGGCAAGAATAGAACGAATTAGCCGCACCGCTCGACCACACCATCTGATGATTAGAGGTGCAGTATTCATGTTCGTCGCCGTGTCTCTCTATACTCATACAATCTCGTTTCCAGTATCTTGCACGCACAGATCTGCACTCACAGATCTGCCTTATACCTGTATATCGACGCGCTCCCATTGGTCTCCAGCTCTTGTCTCGCACAAATCCGCAAGTATCATCTTCGTATCTCCGATGTCGTATTTCACCCGCATCGTCTTGCTAAGTCTCTTCTTGTATCTTGCGACTGTTGGCCACGCCCCCGACGTCCTTACGTTTGCATTCCCCCGTCAGTAACACCAGTTCTTGCACTTGCACAGATCCGCACTTTGATTTCCGGGATCCGTGATAAATCTTGTATTGATTGGCTATGAGACTCGTACCGCTTCTCGAGACAATACATTACAATCCTTTTATGATGCGGGCGACCATGCAATAGTCGTTATGAATCGCGGGATCCCGTGGGCCGTCGCCGCCACATACGATGAGATGCAGCACGTATGCCAAAGATTGCTAGCAGGTCTAGCACAAAATCCAGGATATCTCTTGCTGGGCATTCTAGTGTATCGAAGAGGTATCTACGGATATCCGGGCGATTTGGACGCACTGCAGACCATCTCCTCATCTGCGGGGATAAGGCCTTTCAGGCCCCAAGGCGCCAGCACAGATTGGGGCCTGGGTAGGCTCTTAGTCAGCATTTGATGCCTGGACCGAGGTGAAGCAAGGTAATATGGTTGTGGCGAGCTCTGGTAGTTGTACATGTGCTTTACATTAGATCTCAGATGTGTCACCTCTAAGAGCGGGACAATGGACGATGGATTTCGCGGCCTGGCACAGTTCAGGCCACACGGATAACAATACAGATCTAATACTACGACCAATGTGTTCTCGTCAGAGATGTTCATTACAATACCGCACTGAGCATATGTGTTACCGTTTCTAAGTCCTGAGGCCAGACAACCCGCCAATACTCAGTGTATAATTGCCTGTCGGATATCTCCAGTGTTACCAGCCCCTATCGCTGGAGCGCGACAGGCAGTGTCCCACTAAGATAGCGGCGTGCGAGCGGCATTCATATTGTTTCCTCGAATTGGACGCAGAGACTTCAGGTGCCTCGACATGTGTAGACTACGACAGCTTAACTACACAACATCCAATTGTAAATTCTACGCCAATATGATGTCGTATAAAGTGAGTAGTGAACACCATACAGTCATAGTGCAGACTGGGCAACAAAGTACATCGCCAAGAAGATGCGAGCACAAAACCTAAAATAATTACTACCATGGAATACGACGATGAATGCAGAAAGATGAATGCTGTGTGGCGAGCATGGCATCGCAGGGACATCACTCGAGTGGAGAGAAAGCAAATTAGTACCCGGAAAGGAAGTGCATTATGGGGATCGTTGGATGGGAGACCGGTGACCATATTGTGGGACGGGTTGATCTCCTGTAAGCAAGATAGTGTTATATACCTTCCGTAAGTCAACCGGTCTACTAAAAACGGTCCGCGAATCAGTCAATATGGATTGAGATGTTATGCGATATCACTGATACCTTTTCGTCAGAGATATACTATGTGACCATTGATACTGCACTGACCATTTACATCATAGTTGCCCTCCTCGATGTGAGATGACTATGCGAGACGGAGTCCGGTTATGCCTTTCTGATATCTCCAGTGTCAACAGCTCCCATCGTCTGAGCGCAGGGAATGGCAGCCGATGCGATGGCATTGCAAGAATATGTTCAACGTCTTCTGCATGCAATGACTCAAGTGTGATGTGGATATTCTCCAGACACGGAAACTGCGGTGAGTCGAAGAAATCGTCTAGTGCCTGAAAGTAAGTGGAAATGTTCCTGTCCTCGCTAGCACATGAGAACTTGGGTGCTGTATAGAGACCGAGAGGAAGAGATATGGAAATAGATTTGAGATTCCTTGTAACAACGGGCTTCAGGGATTCCAGCGGCGCATATATATGATGCAAGCATGGATCAAGCATGTTGATCGAGAGAGAAAGTTTGTGTAGGTTTTGGAACTCTTCATGTCTCTCGTAATGGCGCGAGTCGAATGCTGAGGATACGGTGCTGTCTAAGATGCATGCATAGCTTTTGATCGCAAGCTCTTCGAGAGTCTGTGCAAGACGAGGCGAAAGGAGGAGATGCCTGTAAATGGGAGATATGGCGCTGTTGTAGTCCACTTTAACCTGCTCAACTCTCGTGATCAACCAGCCGCAATGCCAGCGTAAGAAGCGATCCTACCTCCAACTTCTTCAATTTCAGTGTTTGGGTAAATGGCATTTGCGTTACACACACAGAGCCACAGCTCTCGGAGACGTAACGTGTATTATACATATTGAGATGTCGTAGACTTCGAAATGCGCAGAGGAGGCGCATACAGTCGGTGAATGTGGCGAACTCGACTTCATACAGGGCTAGCGACGTGACACTTGTGAACTTCGTGAGTGCGAGCCTGCTCTGTATTCCTGGACCGTGTCCCATTCGCGGCTCGGGGGATCCAAAAATCCAGAACACACGTATGTTGTGCAGCCTGCCGCAGAACTCGATAGCAAATGCGGGGAGCTCCGAAGTCCCGATGGACACCCTTCCTAGCAGATATGCGAGGAGGGGATCATGGCAGAGACGCAGGGAAAGGTCATAACTATCGTAACGACACGTGATGTCAATCTGCTGGCGCCCCACGAGGATAGATATGCCCAGGTCATGGAAGGCATGGCAGGTGCACAGGCACGCATACAACGTTCGGTGATCATCGATCTCGCGCAATATGATATCCCAGAGTTCTATAGGAAGCTCTGCTAGTAGTCTCCCGGTTGTTGGTAGAGTTGATACACTAATTGACGTCTGATGTTAGCTCAGGACTTCCAAACACCAGTGTTTCGAGATTGACCTAGGGGCCCCCGCGGCCAAATTTGCATCGGTGTTCTTCAGCGGATCAATGGCACTGTATGGTGGTAGCACCGTGTCTTGTACCCCCAAGTTGGTATCATATCCTGCATCGCGGATGTGATCGCCATCTTCCAGAACCTCACAGGAGTTGCAGCTTAGGCCAGGAAGCTGAAAGTCTTGTGTGATTGTCCTGTTTGTCGAAGAAACGCTGTGTTCCATCGAAGTTCGAAGAGACCCTGAGAACATTGGCTTGAGAATAGAAGGGAACAAATTTAGCTACGGCGTAAGGGAGCGGCGGCGAATGATAGCAAGACCTGACGATAACAAAACAGCGTGCCCGACGCGAAGCTGTGCGACATCGTGGGACATTGAAGACCCTCAAATATAGCTTCCGTTGTTGGATGTGCATCAGTCTGATGTTGGATGTTCATGGGTAGATGACACCGCCACTGATATCACCGTCCTGTGCCTCTCACCCAGAGCGGGGCTGGCTACCCTTGCAAAAGCGGCTCCCAAAGGGCGCCTAGTGATCGTAGCCTGCACAGGAGGGGTTTCGTGGTCATCCACTGAATTTATTCCCCAGCGTGCATGTAGGGCACAGATAAATTCTTCACGTTCACCCGTCTGGCTATAAGATGGTCTTCAAGGAGCTGAAGCTTTGAGATTGGCAGTTACCGTCCTCTCGTGATCAGCCATTCATCACGTGACTCCTCTGATCCTCAGACGGGGACAGACCAGGTCGGGATTCAAGATCGTACCTTGCATTGTATCTGAAAGACGCTATCGTACACGTTTCGCCATCATGCACTGAGTTTATATGCCGATATCCTCGCGCTTGTTGAGCAGCCGGCCCTCCATGCCGCCCTCCACCATGACCACCTGCCCAGTGACATGTCCGGACACCGCGTTGGAGGAGAGCAGTGCGATCTGGTTTGCGACATCCTCTGGTGTGGCGAACTTTTTCAGCGGCGTCGTCGCCATCGCTTGGTAGACCGTGTCGGGGTTCTGTAGCGCCTCAGCTGCCATGGGCGTAATGACCCATCCTGAGAACGATTTTTAGAAAACTTGGTTGGGACGGGATGGGCAGAGGCGCACCTGGCGCGACGCAATTCACGCGGCCCTTGGGCGCGATCTTCACGATCTCGTTCTTCAGCGACATTGTCAAGCCATACATCATCGCTGGAACCCGAGCGCATAAGCCTCGTACCACACCGCAGAGCAGGGAGACGCACCGCTCTTGCACGCCGCATAGTCCGCATGGCCGTGCTCGCCGTACTTGCCCGCCGTGCTCCCGATCAGAACCACCGCCGCGCTCTCCCTCTCCGCTTCGCTCGCCCGTTCCAGGTGGCGCAGATACTCGCGCGTGACGAGGAAGGACGAGGTGAGGTTCGCGGAGAGCGTCGCGTCCCACTGCGCGAGCGACATCTGCGCGAGCGGCACGTCCGCGGAGGGGTACACACCGTGATTCACGACGAGCACCTGCACGGGGCCGAGCTTCGCGTCAGGCGAGGAGATTGCGCTGAAGAGTCGGAGGACGTCCGCCTCGCGCGAGAGGTCCGCTTGGAGTAGCTGCAGCTGGGCGCTGCTGTAGTCGGCGAGGAGCGGTTCCAGTGTCGCGGGGCTGCTTCGGTAGTGTGCGGTCACCTTTGCACCGAGCTCTGGGGCATCGTTCAGTTGTTCGTCGTTCAGTTCCCGTCGTCATCTGGAGAATGCAGAACTGAAAGGACCCGGGACTGACTGAGGAAGAGGCGGGTTGTCGCGAGGCCGATGCCGCCGTTGGCGCCTGCGGTGCATGCGGCTCGTTAGTATTTGCTTGGAGTTGGCTTGGTACGGGCAGAGATGGCGCGAGAACTGACCCGTGACAAGGACGTGCACGTCGCGCAGCTGAAGGTCCATAGCTCTGTGGTCGTCGGTGGTGATGATGGGAGGAAGCGGGACAGCGCCCGGCGTCTCTCCTACGCCCAACTCCCGTGGCGGGCGTGGCAGAAGCGAACACAGCAACCAGCTTCGCCTTGCTTTTCACTGACTTTAGCTCTAGCAGTTTAGATCCAAACTGGTCATACAACTTCAAGATATCTCTGGGACGAAGAAGGAACTGCGGCTGGAGGCAAGATGAGCAGTGCGGGCACTACTCCCATGTCTCGGTATTTGGTACAGAGGTGCGTCGGGGTTGTCGACCATGCCTCGTACCCGGCTAACAATCTCGTGATGCTGTAATCAGTTCAGATGTTCTATCTGACATGCGCATCAATGTGCTCGAGGAAAACGGCGGGAAGGTGATATGGTATAAGGCAAGCAGCCACCTCCCGCGCACGACTCTCGGGCTCACCGCGCTCTTGTGAAGGAAAGATTCCTCGCAGATGACGAGATCATCGAGCATGTCGTCGTAAGTCCACCCCCTGTCTTCTCCCTTCGTCGACGCTGAACACGACATGTTTGGAGCTGTAGGAAAATGCCACCTCGACCATTACCTGGTCGATACACCGACCTAAGCGTGGGTGGTACATCCGCCTGCGCGCCGCGTCCTTCCCGCCGGGCGTATTCATCGTGCTTACGCCTGTACCGCAGTCCTCGCCGTACCACGCCGAGGCTGCGCTGACTTTTCCCTGCCGGACAAATGCCCCGCCCTCTGTCTCCCGCAGCCTCACCGACTCGCCCCGCGCATCGCTCACCACGAAAGGCTCGCTCGACTCGGACGCGACCCTCACAGACGGGCAGCGCGACTCGGTCGTGCACTCGTACCCCCCGACGCCCCCTGCGCAGACCCCGCCCGCGGTCGTCGTCCACCCGCCATCCCCGCGCTCCGTGCACGCCAAACTCGATGAGCTTGAGCTCGCCGACTCCGACACCGCTCCTTCTGCATCCTCAGCCTCCGCCCCGTCGTCCTCGTCCTCGCGCTCCCGCCCGCGCCCTGCCCGAGTAGCGCTTACGCACTTCCTCCTCACCCCGCATGCGCACGCGCACGTCCCCGAGCAGCGCGCGCGCATGTCTGTCCTGACGCGCGTACTCGCCACCCTCAAGAACCATACGCCATCGTACTCGTACTCCTTCACACTGTCTCCGCTTCCTGCCGTTCCCCCAGGCTCCCCAGGTCCAGCAGACACGCAGCAGGAAGTGCCGACGCCGACCCCACTGCTGACATTCCACGACCGCACCCCTGTGTGGGCGGTCGGCTCTACTACGGGCGTAATCGAAGTCGACGCGCTGCGCACGAGGGCGTTGGGCGTGGAGACGAGCTTTTATGTCGCGGTAGCGTTGACGTATCTGGAATTTTTGGGAGATCGGGAGGTGAGTACTTGTATACCGCCCGATGATGTTGCAGATTGCTGACGAACTGACTCAACAGAGCTATCTTGCTGCGATCGCTGACTGATACTTCGCTTGAGACTCACTATGTGTGGGAGCAGCGCGTCGGGCCTCGTGGTAGATCGTACATGGCGACTGGGGTATTCGCGTGTTTCTTGGTTTGCGGGGGTCTTGTATAACTAGACATGATTATTATATGGATCTTCTCTATTACTACTGGCTTGCTGCCGTTCTGTCGAGCACAGTAGATTGGATGTGCGCGTACTGAATACTGAATTACGAACGCACGCCGCACGGCCATGATCATTTGGAGCAGACGCGTCAACGTGATCGCGATTCACGAATCACGACCGTCGAGGTCCACACGCGTCTTTCCGTACAGACGCCACCTCCCGGCTTGCACTTTGAGTCTCTGGCCTCTTCCGCTCATCGAGCTCACCAGTCCATCATGTCTCACTAGACAACTTGTTCTCAACGTTCACCTTGAGTATCTTTCAAAACACCTTGACGGACCGCGCCGGCTACGGAGCGTACGCAATACTATGCCACCAGGACCCGCCTACAACTGGCTCTGCGTCGCCAGTTCCGTAGCAGACATTATCGGCCATGCCGCACGCATCCGAGCTACTCAGCTGGAGAGTACGGCTGCACCTGTGGCAGCTGTGCTGGGTCGACTTAGTCGGAAAGGCAAGGCTCGTGCGACTCCGGAGGCCCAAGCACAAGCATACGACTTTGCGCCGCTAGCGTCCCCACCACGTGGGCAGGCTATATCCCAGTCGACGTCTCAAGCAAGCTCTGCATTGCCTACAGATACTGCGGGCTCGCTCGTTCAACATGCGCCTCCGCTGGAAGCTCGATCGACTGAGTTGAAGGCGGCACTCTCGAACATAGAACCGGTGACGCCATCCACTTCGGGGGGAAGAGATAACGATCCTGCTGTCTCACCCTTGCAGCAACATCCTATCCCTCAGGATACCGTGCTCATAGATACGCTTCCCAATAGCCAGTCATCGCATAGCACGCCGAACTTGGCTTTTGGCGAGACAGTGGAACCTGAGCGCACAACTACAGAAGCCGCGATACCACACGACATACCCTACAGTACAGCTGTGCCCCAAGTGGACGTAAAAGTTTCCTCAGAGCTCATTGATGAGGCTCGTAGTGCGGAAGCGGCGGAATATACTATCCTTCCAGACCCATTATCGCAAGTAAGCGGCACCTCATAGAGGCTATTCGTTGACCGTTGCTTATTCTTGCGCCCACGTAGCCAGCCGTAATCGACGCTCCAGTCACCCGGAAACTACAATCCTCAAAGGTCCCCTCGTCTCGCATCGGGCGATTATTTCACTACGGAGGCAAGTCACCCGAACATTCGAAGAGCTCAACCCTGAACGCCTTGCAGGCCTCGCAGCATCTCTGGGATATGGAGCTGCTTCTGAGTTACTTCGCAGAGGGACCGCCTCGGACAATGATAACAACTCTGGCTCTCTCATGCTGACGGAGGGCAACATCAAACGGCTCGTCTCGAAGCTGACGCAGATGCGCGGTGCTGCGTTGAAGCTGGGCCAATTCATGAGCATACAAGGTCCGTTGACGGTCTGCATATGCATTCGCTTTCCAGCTCCTGACGCGCGGGCGGCATAGATAGCCATGTCTTGCCACCCGAAATTGAAGACATCTTCAGACGTGTGCAGGATAGCGCGCATTACATGCCAGATTGGCAAATGGAGGTACATCGACTGATAACCTACCCGAAGCCCCATCTGATCCGCTTCTCGCAGGAAGTTCTGCGTTCCTCTCTCGGACCGTCATGGTCGGATCACTTCGAGTCGTTCGACCGATTGCCGTTTGCTGCCGCATCGATAGGACAAGTGCATTCAGCAACACTAGCCGCCTCGTCGTCTCCTACTGGCAAGCCGGAACGTGTGGCAGTGAAAATCCAGTTTCCGAATATCGTCAACTCAATCGAGAGTGATTTGGGATACGTGAAGCTCCTCTTGACGGCGAGTAAGTTGCTGCCCAGAGGTCTATTCCTCGACAGGACAATCCAGGTATATCTCGCGTCTCATTCAAAGTCACCATAGCATTGATCAGAGAGCGGCTGCTAGGTCATGAAGGAGGAGCTGAGAGATGAATGCAACTACGAGCGCGAAGCGTCCTTCCTCCGGAAGTTTGCATCTCCAGAGTACATGGGCAGGGACTCTCGTTTCAAAGTTCCATGGGTATGGGATAGGAGCACAGACCGCGTTCTGGTCATGGAATTTGTCGAGGGGTCGAGTGTCGGCGGCTCGACCATCGACCGCATGGACCAGGGTGAACGCAACGATGTGCGTCCTGATTCGCTATGAGATCTCCGAGATCGTCCAAAAGAATTAACGCTTGGGATTCTTGCAGATCGCTGCTAGGGTGATTGACCTGTGCCTGAGAGAACTCTTCGCGTTCAGGGTTATGCAGACGGACCCCAACTGGTCCAACTTCCTGTGGAACAGTCGTTCCCGCCAGGTCCGTACCTCAAACTCGTGATCTAGGAAGCTCGCTCAATGACAGCCACACAGATCGCGCTTGTGGACTTTGGCGCGACCCGCGAGTACAGCAAAGAGTTCATTGATAACTGGCTGCGCCTCCTGAGCACTGCCGCTGCCGATGATCGCGAAGGGTGCATCGAGTGGAGTCTCAAGCTCGGCTACCTTACAGGAGAGGAGAACGATGTGCGTATTGTGCCAGTCATCGGGATATATACTAAATTTCACATACTGGCTAGATCATGCTCAACGCACACGTTAAGTCAATGACCCTCCTCGCGACCCCGTTCAAATCCACAACACCTCAGCCATTTGCGTTTGGACCTGGATCGCAGTGGGCAGATATCACCGCCGAGATAAGGGCTCAGATTCCGGTGATGTTGAGATACAGGCTGACGCCGCCACCAAGAGAGACGTACAGTTTGAACCGGTGCGTTTCAGGGCAGTGCCTATACCCGAGCATTAGCCTGACTGGTGATTGCTAGGAAACTAAGCGGCGCGTTCTTGCTTGCCTCGCGCCTGAACGCGTCCGTCGATAGCAAGGCCCTCTGGGACAATGTTGTGAAAGGCTATCGATTTGGGAGTTTAGACAGCTAGATGGTTCCGTGCGTTCTCGGAATCTGACAGCCAGTGCCAGCAGCCTGGGATACAGAGTAAGAATAATACCCAGAAGAGGCAGTGATAGTGGTTCAAGATCGCTCAAGCGCCAAACATTGACCCAACTCATTATGAGGCCTGGGCTTGTTGCTCTGTCACCACGAAGCTTTATTTCAAGTAAACAAACAACTGCGTCCGATTATAATGAACATCGCCGGTATGTTTCAAGCATATGCTGTATATACCAGGCTCCCTTTCGTATCAACCGTTCTTCTCAGCAATGAGTATCTGCGCAGCGCTCCACACCTGCTGACCTTGGGCGCCTCGCGTGCGTGCTTGCGGAAGAAGTCACATACATGGGTCTCTCCGTGGATCCTGTCCGCCATTGCACGGTACTCTCACGTATCCGTGTAGATCTCCATACTACCAGCCACATAAATGTGGTGGCCAACACCGCCGGAGTCTTTACTTGGCTGTGCCCTGTCACGTCATACCCTGCGGCCTGGAGAAGCTTGGGAACACCCACCGCATGCGGTCTTGTTAATGAGAGGTTGAGTGGATATGGCTGTGCTGGAGGCCTTCCTACTAGAGCGGTTACAGTTGCACCTCTGTCCCAACGACGGCATTCACCTTGAGGCACCCACGGAGTCACTACCCCGTTTACTATGAACCCACTGAGACCACTGCGTATCATTCTAACCTTCAGTGTTCTGCTCGTGCTATTTTGTTGCAGCGCAGCACTCCAGGATCCCGGACAAAGCTCATATCCGATTAGAAACACGACTGAGGTTCGTCGCGCGTCGACGTCAGTATTGTTTTATCTATATATTACAAGTCGTCTGAGTATCACCTACAGACGGCGCTCCACCCACTCCGTTGCAACACATGTGTCCGAGACTCATGCCACGACGTCGCCGACTCCGACCTCGCAAAACGCATTTGGGACAATCGCAACGACATCGCGTGAGCTGTAGTTCGATTCCGATCCTAGAGCTTTCGGCGGTCTTACATATATTCGTCAGCTATATCTGTATCCACCGGCACCTCTGTGACCACTATATTCGTGGGAGGAGGAGCCGGGACATCGTCTTCCACAAGTACCCACACCGTCACCGTGACTGGTCGGCCAAATGGTAGTTTGCAATCTAAGCCGTTTGACGCACGAGTTACATGTATACTTCTGCTATCGACAATATGCTACCGTGAGTGGAATGCTATTGACCGAAATGGCAAACCAGTTAATTTAAAACACATGACCAGTTGCTGTATAAAGTCGGCTTTCTGTCTGGTGTAGATGTAGTGATGCCTTTTTTCCTGCCGTTTTGCGTCCTATATATATCGGTCCGGTGTATGTGCAACTTCAAAATGTTTCGAAGAGCACGAAACGGAAGGAAGCCTTGCCATGATTGTAGGGTCTGCATGTATTCATCAACGGAAAATTACTGTGGCTCTTAGAAGCCCTCGTGAAGGAACGAGAAAAAGATTAGCAGGAAGCCCAGCAGTGCATATACTTGGTCTGGGCTTGACTGATGCATGCCAATTTTCGGAGTTAGTATATACTGGTTTATAAGCATTTCGTGTCTCTCGCAATGTATAGCGGTGATTTCTGGATAGGGGGCTAAATACCTCAAGTCGAAAGCGAGGCCGAGTACTATGGCAGCTGTGATTGCAATATATGCGAGCCAAACCTACAAAGACCAGACTTCCCGCTCACCCAGTACCAGTACACATATTCCGAATGACGTGTACATTTCGTATACGTATCAATATCCGCCTCGCGTGCAGTGCGGCCCTCAACAGCGTTTTGGAGCCTGGAAATGAACCATGTCACACTTTGTGAGAGTAGAGGCTGCTGAGGGCATACCAGATGAGCTATATAGTATTGAAACAGCTTCCATTGCATTTTCGACATGATTAGATGGGTATCGACGTGATCAGAGACCTGAGGGAGAGGTGGTTGATGGAAATGTCAGCGCTCCGCCAGGCTCTACTGAGCGACGGGCGCTTGTTTGCCATCAAGTTGCCATATACGGGTTGGTCCTTTTTCCGTCCGAGTCCATCCTCCGGCTTGGAAAACCATCTCTTCAAAATGCCCGACGCACGTCTAGTAGACTCAAAAGCAACGTTCACTTCTTTCGCACACATCGTCGATGCCCGATTGCTACGCGCTCTTGCCGACATGGGCTTTGCCCGGCCAACCTTGGTTCAAACAAAAGCCATCCCGCTAGCTCTCGAGAACCGCGACATTCTGGCTAGGGCCCGCACTGGAAGTGGAAAGACAGCCTCATACTGCATACCGGTGGTGCAGAAGATTCTCAATGCGAAATCTGTGGGTAATGCCTCCTTTGAGCGGCTCCGGCGGCAGTGGCAAGCTTGCAGGAGCCCTCCAAGGGGACCTCTCTAGCTCATGTTTTCTTGCTGCTATGCCATTGTGGGATGGTTTTTGAGAGGCTCCCGACGTCCTTGATAGTGTTCGTTCCATCAGATGGTATATTGACCACAATCTTCGCAGAATCTCCCTGAAGAAGACCCCGCAAGGCAAGCCACCCGCGGCCTCATTCTCGTACCCACACGTGAATTGGCAGAACAGGTCTCTGCGCACCTACGAGGACTGCTTGCGTACTGCGACAAAGACGTGACTGTTGCGAACGTCTCTGGAGGAACAACGTCTCATCTGCAAAAGTACGTCTTCGTCTTCTCCGTCTCTGTCTGTTCTGTTCCAACATCTATTCTTTGCTAGAGTCCTCCTGTCTGATAGCCCCGATATCATTGTCGCAACACCATCTCGTGGACTCTCCTTGTTACAATCCAAGGCAAGTTGTTACCTTACGAGTCACAGCCCTGTTGGCTGACAGTTTTACAGACGTTGTCACTGAGCTCCGTAGAATCCCTTGTCATTGACGAGGCCGACTTGATCCTTTCATACGGCCACGATGAAGATGTCAGACAGATCTTTGGGGGAGGATACCTACCAAAAGTCTTCCAGTCCTTCCTAATGAGTGCTACCATGACCGATGACGTTGAAGCATTGAAGGGCCTCGTTCTGCGGAATCCTGTTCGTCTGATCGATCTGTTACTTGGATCGAGTGACTGATATGAGGACCATAGGCTATTCTCAAACTCGAGGAAGACGAGGACGAAGCTGCAAATCTCACGCAGTACTCCGTCCGGTGTTCGGAAGTCGACAAGTTCCTGCTCGCGTACGTCATCCTCAAACTGAAGCTCATCAAGGGCAAATGCATCCTCTTTGTGAACGACGTCGACCGGTGCTATCGACTCAAGCTCTTCCTGGAGCAATTCTCGATAAAAAGCTGCGTGCTCAACTCGGAGCTGCCGCTCAACTCGCGCTATCACACTGTGCAAGAGTTCAACAAGGGCGTATACGACTATATTATTGCGTCGGACGAGAGCGCGGGACGGATTAAGCAGGATTCGGATGGCGAAGAGGAGGCGGAAGTGGAGGCGGCGGAGGTAGAAGAGGACGAAGAGTGTGAGTCTCTTATCCTTTATGATTACGACGATGTACTGACGGTACACCGCAGTTGTGGACACGCAGCGCCGACCAGAAGCAGAAGATGATGCTGCCGAGCCCGCCGCGAGTAGCTCGTCGCACAAGCGCAAACGCAAGGCCGGCACACCGCCACCCGACGTCTCTGCGGCCAAGTCCGGGAAGAAAAAGCGACGCAAGGGCGCCCCCGACGCCGAGTACGGTGTCTCGCGCGGCGTGGATTTTATCGACGTCTCATGCGTGATCAACTTTGACCTTCCGAGCTCGTCGCGCGCGTACACACACCGTGTCGGGCGCACTGCGCGGGCGGGACGCTCGGGCATGGCGCTCTCGTTTGTCGTGCCCCGCGAGGAATGGGGCAAGAACAAGGTTGTTGGAGGCGTGGAGAGCACGCGGCGCGACGAGCGTGTGTTTGCGCGGATCGAGAAGGAGCAGGCTGCGCGCGGGAGCCAGATGAAAGAGTACCAGTTCGACATGAAGCAGGTCGAGGCGTTCCGCTACCGCATGGAGGACGCGCTGCGCGCGGTGACCCGGAGCGCGATCAAGGAGGCGCGGATCAAGGAGCTCAAGTCGGAGATCTTGAACTCGGATAAACTCAAGGTGCGAATTCCCCCTCTCTTCTATCGCGCGCGGGTCGCTGATAGCGATGTGTAGGCTCACTTTGAGGACAATCCGAATGATCTGGATTACCTCCGCCACGACAAGCCACTGCATCCCACGCGTGTGCAGCCGCACATGAAGCACGTCCCGAAGTACTTGCTCCCCCGAATCGCCCCTGTACCAGGGACGGAAGTCGCGGCCGATGTCAATGCTCCGAATGGTGACGCCGGATTCGTGCCATTCAACAAAAACTCTGCGCGAGGACGTGGGCGTGGAAGGGGTCGTGGCAGGGGCGGGCGAGGCGGGAGCTCGGGGCGGGGTGGGAGCTCGGGGCGGGGTGGGAAGAAAAAGTCTGATCCCCTCAAGAAGTTTGGGCGGTAGACGGTTTGAGTGTACTGTTTTGCGTATATCTTATCATTTGGTGTTGAACCCATTGTTGACGTTCTTGTCATTGTGAGCAGGCGACAGTTGCTGAAGTGATGCCCGTGTGCGGCGTTGGCGTTGTCGGGGAGCACCTGTAGTCGCCGTCATGTTCGGGGGCTGATTTCGCGGGTACGTAGCCAGTTATCAGTGGCTATCATAACAAATGGCAATCAGACTTCAAGACCCGGGAGACCCAGCAAGCAGCGCGCCCAGTCAGGCCACGGGCTTTTCTTAGGCGGGAACCTACCTCAGCATGATCGCAAGTCGAGTCCCGATCCTTGACTGAGCAGTGGACGTCGAACGTTACGCGTACATTGAGCGCCGACAACTGGCATCGTAGTCCGGGTCCGTATACGCCACTGAGGCGCCGCCGGCTAGCGAGGTGGCGAGTGCTAGGAGACACAGGAGGGCGATCGCCTTGATGTATGCTTGAACGTGGTCTAGCCTGCACAGCGAGCTAGAGAGTGACTTTGATCACCGATGCGGGACCTGTGCCGTCTTCCATCCGCTGTCCGGGCAGCCCAGATTTATGACGGACGTGAGCAGTGCCCAATGTCAATGAAATACGAAATATGTCATGACGAGCAGGTTGCTTGCTATCTGAAAGGGTTTCGCTCGTCCTACGGCAGGTTCGTGTGCTCTCTTTGATGCATTGGAGCACTTGTCTCTCGTCACGCATGTCAATTGTCCTCCGAGTAACAAAGCGATCGATTGCTTCAATAATTCGCAGAAATTTGGGTGGCAGACCGATATATGTAACGTCGTGGCATGCATCAACGAAAGCCGTAACCACTGAACATACCTTCAGCACCCAGTAAGAAAGGGGATGCGCGAGTGCATGGAGGCCTGCTTGTAGACCCGTACATGCTTACCAAGCAGTTTCGAGCAACTTGTCGACGTGGTATCAGTGGAACTTGTCCAGTACCATCGCGAGTACGAATGCATGCTCATAGTTTGTACCGTGCAGGACATTGTCAACTTGAAGTAAATCTTCAGTACTTGTACTGCTAAAACGTATCGGCCTGGTTCACTGCATGAGCACATCTTTGTGGCTCTATGACGAATACCCATGAGTTGACCATAAGCATCATCCTGGAAGCTCCTGAATGCGAAACAAAACTTGTATCGGTAATTCCGAAACTTTCAAGACACCTTTTGGTTCACATATCAGAACAACTCTGGCATTCAGGAATCCCGATGGGACACTATATACAACAGAGGCGGAAAGTATATTTCAATCCCTGGTAGAATATCTGTTAGTACACGCGCCTGTCACCTCTGGGTCTTCCTCCCCGAACTTCGGCTTTCGTGGCCATCAACACGGTCATTCAGTGCGAGATGGCAGAGCTGTAACCACGTCCAACTTGTGCGTTTATGCGGGAGAAGATAAAAAGCCAGATGAAGCTACTGACTCCGTGGGGCCACAAATTGTTCCACCGGTGTTGTGAACGTGGTGCACAAAACGATGAATGTCCTTGGAAAAATGAACGGCAACATGACTACTGATTCGCTTACCGTACATGTATCTGCAGCCTCGTATTTCAGCAAGTCTCTGTTAGTATATCGGTTAGTACACGCGCCTGTCACTTTCCGGGGTCCTAGGACCTCGGAGATCGCGCGAAAGCAGGGTTCGACTCCCTGACAGAGAGTATACTTTTGCCCTTAAGTACGACACTCATTCCGAGATCAATGAATACCTAGCACAGATGGTACAATTTATGACTATGTCGATTCAATCTCCGCGTTCTGGGGACGAAATGAAGGCCACTTGATACGGGGTTTACGCTTGATGCATTAACTTCACTGTGATAGGCAAGGGGTGCACATTGGTGTTTGTCCTGTAAAAAGTAAGTCCAGGCTGGACAATGCATGTTTGTCTGGTGGTCTGGAAGTTGTTCTGGACGGGGTGGTAAAAAGATAAGCTGAGGTGAGAGGGGCAGAAATATGGTTGTTACCTTGAAGAGGCTGGTTTTGACTTGCATCCATGTTTCAAAGCCACGTTTGATGGTGTTCTTGAATATAGTGAAGTTTGCAACTGTCTGGTACTATTGAATGGCGGTGAGCGACATGATGAATGTACCGTGTGGTAGGCATGCACATTGCCAGCGTCCCGGCTTCTGGGATCGGTTGGAGCAAGGCTTGAGCTACGAAGAGCGGTAAAATAAATAAGACTGATTTGTGTGCAAAATTAAATTATGTGCTCGCGAGTTCCTGATAAGGCGTGCTGTGACTTGTGAAGGGCGGCCTGGATGACAAGACGAAGTTCGTGCAGACCAAAGTATAGCTTGGGATTCTTGTGGTGGTCGAGGCAGTGATGTGTGATGACTGCAAAGTATGTGACGAAAGTGCATGAAGAACATGAGGCAAATGACTCACGCCTGGGCACCTGATCTTACAAACACTCAAAGAGACAACCCATAGTGAATATCGACATGCCGCATCATTGGCCTTCATCATTGTAGGTGCAGTCAACAATGAGATGTACAAAGTACACATGCCAGTGCTTCAAGGTGGCAGCCTTGATGTGAGCACAAACATCGTGTCCAGGGGTGATGGCCACCTGCGGAAGGGTATGAGCAAAGGTCAACACAAAAAATAGACATACCAGTGTAATTGCGCTCGGTTACACATCTTGTGCATCCTCCCAGACTCGAACTCTGTCTCTCTGGATTCGGACGTTTTTTTTCTACGTACATCACATGACTGCTTTCACTTTCCGCTATAACATAACCATGTTCGAAACCTCGTTGCGGTTCTTTACTTCTTACTATCACCGCAACGAAGGTACGAGACTACGCATATGTGTTCCTCCCCACGTATTGACTTCTTACTATCACCACAACAAAGATGTCTTGTGCTAGTTCACGTATCAGTTCGATTATGAGTGTTTCCGGCCTTACAAGATGGCCAGTTTCCACTTTTTTTGAACTTTGCGCAAGTTCAACTTTGTACACCACTGTAGCTGTTTCCCCGCCTTTTGCTCTTCACGTCTCGTGAGGAGAACACCAAATTGAAGGCAAACTGTCCCCTTCGCTCTCAATTGAGCAGGGAAATATCACCGTTGACGCCAGCTGAATCAGAATCCAACCCCAGTGACAACATGAGTGCTTGGAGCAGTCATTTCACCGCATATAGTCACCCTACACCATATATATCCACTCCCTGGTTCCAGCTCAGATCCCCTGAGTCTGAAAATTCCTCCATTGAAGGCTCGAATACAGGTTCAGGGCCAGAAACAACTCACAACTTCCTGGATCCAGTGCCTGTGCAAGTCTCATCTTTGTCTGTCTATTACTCAGTCCCTCCGTTGATCTCTCCGTCTTCACCCCGAGTATCTCTGTCACGATCTGTTTCGTCAAACGGCAGCAATCCTCCTCCCAGTAACTCGAGCTCCGCATCTGATTCGTCTGCCTCTTTGTCCTCCTCTGAATTCCATTTTCATGCTGAGTCTCAAGAAATGTCCGACAAGAATCCTCGCACACTTTCTATTATCTCTCATCCGAATCCTAAGCTGCCACCAGTGATCTTCAGTGGCAAATTGACCCTTGAGCTAGTACTGGACTACGAGAATGCCTGTCGTGTGTTCTTTGCGACCAAGCAAATTCACGACAATGAGCGAGTCAAGTGAACCGCTTGTGGCCTCCAAGACACGCTTATGCGTGATTGGTATTTCACCAACCAAGATGCCTTAGACGGGTTGTCTTGGGACGAATTCACTCGCAAGTTATGTCAGCGCTTCTTGCCAAAAAACTGGGAGGACAAGCTCGTGACCAAGTTGCTGGGTCATCAACAACGAGAGGACGAAAGCTTTGAAGACTGGGTAGTGAGTATGGAAAAGCTCAACTCCTGTCTCCGCGGAACCACTTTGCACAAGAATGAAGGCGCGATGCGTGAAGTGTTGACCGCAAACGTGGTGGAAGAAATCCGAATGGCGCTCAACGATGATGACTACCAGGGTATAGATGACTACTTGGACTGGAAGAACTCTGTTGTCAGCTTGGGTAACAAACGGGTTCGTGAACGGCAACAGAGGCTAAATGAAGTCGAGCGGTGTATCAAGGACCTCGAACTGATGTTGGCAGCCTCTCGTGTCAAGTCGAATGGACAACCTTCAGGCTTCAAGACCAATACTGGTACCTCCTCGTCAACAGTGGCTAGTGCTATGAACAAGAAGACCTTCACAAAACTGCCCAAGCTCACGGACAACGAACATCAGCCCCTGTACGACAACCACGGATGTCTCAAATGTCGCAAGCCCTTTGTGTATCACACCACCCATGAATGCCCCAACAGGTTCCCGGATGCGACAGGATATAAGGTGTTGACTCAAGTGGACGTTGACAGGATGTGTTCTCAGCAGAGCAAGTCCCGTACGGTAGCTGCCGTGTCTACCGACGTGGAGAAGGTCGAAAGCATGGCGGTCATAGCAATCACGTCTGTGTCGCCTCTCGTGGCAACTACCAGTATCATGGGAAATGGGACGGACTCTGGAGAGGACTCTGACAGTGATTGTTCTTCTGGAAGGTGCGTGTGTCATATTTGTGCAACTACATCCCCTCCGGCTTCCCGTGTGCCATGTACTGATGACGCTGTCGCTGCCCCCCATGTCACAACCTGCCTTCAGATTCTTGGTAGTTCAGTTAGCTGTGGTGGTGATATGCTAATGATGATCGATACGGGTGCTCCCTCAGTTTTGATTAGGGATGATGTTGTCTCCAAGATGCGCCTGAAGCGCCTGAAACTTGCTGAGCCAGTCCCATTGGGGAATGCATTGAACTCTAAAGGAGTGATGGCGACAGAATTTGTCAGATTACGTGTGCGAACCTGTAATTCAGCATGGACTTTGGATACCGTTCCCGCAGTTGTTGTACCCTCGCTTTGTGTGCCGGTTATTTTGGGCAACATGTTTTTGTTGCACAACTGGCTCGTGATTGATGTGCGGGGAGAAATCGTTCTTGACAAGAGAAACAGTTTTGAGCTACTGACCACGTCTTACCTTTCAAATGAGAAAATAATACAGAACCTATTACCCCCCAAGGCGCGCCGTCAATTGGCTCGCGAAGAAGCACAACAGGAATCACATTTCCGATTGCAGCAACACCGCGCCCTGATCTGGGAGCTGAAGATGGATATCCCTCAAATGCTGGCCTGTAATACAATGACCGAGGGTAACACGGTGGCAGCGATTTGCTCGAGCATTGAGCTGCTCGAGTGACTGGCGTTTCTTCAGTCGTTGAAGGATGAGGACACGACGATGCGTGCCAAATTCACAGACTGACTTCCTGCTGATATTCCTCATGTAGACACGCTGCCATCGAACGTCTATTACCGCTTCAAATTGCGGGACGCAAACATGTCAATTGCACGCCGTATATATGAGTGTCCAAAGAAATACCGCGAGGTTTGCAAAGAGATGCTCCAAGAACATCTAGATGCAGGGCACCTGCGTCCATCATCAAGCCCTTATGCGTTCCTGGCGTTTTTAATTCCGAAGTCGGATCTGTCAGCGAAGCCTCATTGGGTGAACGACTATCGCCAATTGAATGCAAATACCATGCCAGAAGTGCATCTGCTGCCCTCCATTGCGGAGATCCTTAGCAACTGCGGAAAAGGGACTATCTGGGCAAAAATAGACATGACTAACACCTTCTTTCAGACATGTGTTCATCCAGACAACATTCCCTTGACGGCAGTGACTACTCTGTTCGGGCTCTACGAATGGACAGTAACGCCTCAGGGCTGCCAAAATGCTCCCGCGACACATCAACGTCAAATGTTCCAGGCTTTGCGCCCCTACATCGGCTCTATTTGCCATGTGTATATGGACGACATCGTTATCTGGTCATAATCGCTTGAGAAACACCGGAAGAATGTGGAGACGGTATTGTCTGCGCTACATGACCATCAGTTGTTCTGTTTCCTGAAGAAGACTGATCTGTTTTGCGTTGAAATGAGATTTCTAGGTCACAAGATCTCTCAGGCCAGAATCGAGGCCGACAACGACAAGGTGGCAAAGATATTGGCGTGGCCTCATCCGTGTTCGGCAACGGACATACACATATTCCTGGGCCTTGTACGATATATCTCCTCCTTCCTGCCTGCGCTGGTGCAACATATCTTGGTATTGAACGACCTCACAACGAAGGATGCGGAACACCATTTCAAATGGACAGACCAACACGATGCTGTGTTCCAGGCAGTAAAGATGCTGGTGACGTCTCACGAATGTCTGACGGTTATTGATCACCAGAACATGGGCAATAACCAGATCTTTGTGTCGTGCGATGCCAGCGACTGGTGTACTGGTGCGGTATTGTCTTATGGGAAGACTCTCGAGAGCGCTCGCCCGGTCGCATTTGACTTGCAACAGTTGAATTCAGCGCAAAAGAACTACCCAGCCCATGAGAAGGAGCTGCTCGCTATTGTGCGGGCGCTACAAAAGTGGTGAGTAGACTTGCTTGGCGTTCAGTTCACGGTATTCACTGACCACCGAACGCTCGAGAATTTCAACACGCAAAAGTTGCTATCGTGAAGGCAGGTGCGCTGGCAGGAATTGCTCGTGCAGTACGATTTTTTAACATCAAATATATCAAGGGTGAAGACAACTGCGTCGCCGACACCCTGTCCCGCTTGCCTGCAGAAGATGTGCTGGATATCTCGGTAACGGCGGCACTAGTGCCCCTGTGGTCTGCGACACGCGCCCTGCGTGACGTGCACTGGCCCCCCCGCCGCCGCAACATGCTTGTGGTCAATGCAGTTACGCGTCTACGGGTATCCACGGACCCGCAATGGCTGGAATTGATCCGTAAAGGATATGCCAAGGACGGATGGTGCCGGAAGCTGCTCGTGTCACTGTCCAATCTTCAAGGTGAAGACGAGGTGGTGGAATCCTTGCTGCATGGTGACCTCAACGGGAAGCTTCATGCAGGGATTTTGGCACGGGATGGGCTGCTCTACATGGGTAAGCATCTTGTAATTCTGAGAGTAACAGATCTGCGGGAGGGTATCTTCAGGTTGTCGCACGACGCCCTGGGCCACTTCATGTTCGACAAGTCGTACGAACATATTCGCCACGCGTATTACTGGCCGAAAATGCGCCAGGAGCTCGAGGAGTTATATATTCTATCCTGCAAGTTGTGTCAATGTAACAAGAGCTCCAACTGCAAACCAATGGGTCCTTTGCATCCGCTACCTGTACCCAATGGACGTTGTCACAGTGTGGCCATCAACTTCATCGGCCCTCTACCGCCTGACGGACCGCATAACTGCATCGTGACGATGACCGACCATCTCGGGTCAGAGTTTTGTGCCGTTCTAACTCGCACGGACATCACCGCCGAACAATTTGCGGTGTTGTTCTTTGAGCACTGGTACTGCGAAAATGGAATGCCGGCCGACATTGTTTCCAACCGTGACAAGCTATTTGTTAGCCAGTTCTGGCGAGCCTTGCACCGCCTCACAGGAGTCAAGCTGAAGCTGTTGTCCGTGTTTCATCCAGAAACAGATGGTTCGTCTGAACGTTCGAACAGAACACTGATTCAAATGCTGTGGTTTCACATGGAGCGTAATCAATGAGGATGGGCGGCGAAACTGCCTTTTGTGAGATTCCAATTTATGAATTCCGTGAATTTGTCTACTGGTTTCTCCCCTTTCCAGTTGCGTTTCGGCCAATTGCCGCAATTGACACCACCGCTGTTCAGTCAAGACATCGCCTCCGTGGTGGAAGAGCTCGGGCTCGATGCCAACAAGGCGGCAGATCTTCTGTAACGTATCAAGATGGACGTTATGGAAGTGCAGGACAACTTGCTGCTTGCGAAGACAGAACAGGCACACCAGGCCAACCGACACCGTGATCGGGATCCAGTGTTCAGCGTCGGCGACTCTGTGTTATTGTCGACGGTCCACCATTAGCGCGAATATATGCAGCACGGGGATCATTGTGTAGCAAAATTCATGGTATGCTATGACGGTCCATACACGGTCACGTGTGCATTCCCTGGGTCCTCCACATACGAGCTCGACATACCCGACCACTCCCACGTGTTCCCCACCTACCATGTGTCGTTGCTGAGATGGCATATTGCAAATGACGTGTCCCTCTTCCCGGGTCACGAACACACCTGTCCTGGCCCACATGTCACCCTCAACGGTCAAGAAGAATGGCTCGTGGAGAAGATTGTCGACTGCCGATGAGCAGGACACAGCTGGAGATATCTGATACACTGGCAGGGTTACGGGCCCGAGACCGACATCTGGCTACCTGGCTCTGAAGTGGCCGACTTGGAGGCCCTTGATGTCTACCTCAAGGAGAATGGTCTCGCAAGTTAGGAGGTGTTTCGCTCTATTCAAGATGGCAGGGAAGAGTGTAACCGTGCTTGGTTACATATCTTGCGCATCCTCCCAGACTCAAACTCTGTCTCTCCAGATTCGGACAATTTCCTTTTACGTACATCACATGACTTCTTTCACTTTCCGCTGTGATATAACCATGTTTGAAACCTCGTTGCGGTTCTTTACTTCTGACTATCACTGCAACGAAGGTACGAGACTACGCATATGTGTTCCTCCCCATGTATTGACTTCTTACTATCACCGCAACGAAGACCTCTTGTGCTAGTTCACGTATCAGTTTGATTCTGAGTGTTTCCGGCCTTACAAGGCGGCCGGTTTCCAACCAGCCACAGAAGGAGTTGAGGTGTGAACCGGGTTACGATTGTAGCGTGCCAATACTGATCCTTGGGGAGGTCGGGTTGTAGTGTGTAAATCAATTAATAATAATGGATCATCATACACTCCAGATCCTGCTTGTCCTGAACTTTGAAGGAAGCTGGTAGTGCTCTAAAACTTGTAAAATGCTTTGAGGGCATTTTGAACGCCGGCGAACAGTGTTGGAGATGATGTGTTGAAGTTGAAGAAAGGAGATGAGATTGCGTGAAGACTCACAATGAGCCCCTTAAAGATGCACGGGAATGTGCTTGCGGGACCTTGCTGTGGGGCTGTGGTTGCTACAGGGCTAGAGGAGGACCTGGGCAGCTCTCCTATAGGTAAGGCCCTGGCGAGACCCTACAATAGCCTCAAATATGCAATGATTTGGGTACAAAATATGCTACGGGTGCCCTAGGCTAGTTATGGAGTCACATCACGTGCTCGGATATGACGCACTCGGTCACGCTTTGTCACGCTTTGTCACGCTTTGTCACGCCCCTCCCAAGCGTAGAATTTGTGCTTGGAGCTCATGTTTCTGTGAAGCTATATTACAAATATCAAAGCCACAGAACAGTACGCAAAAGAAAAGTGTTTGCGCGAGCCACAGAGCGGAACAGTGCCACTTGTGGTGCACGGTAGCTGTGTGGCGAGCGGTCACCAGCACCTGGAAGATGTGTCGTGCCAGTCACCTGATCCAGAAATATGCAACAGGGGCCATAGGCTTCCAGATTTTTGGCCTCAAATATGCTAAAAATGGACAAGGATTTTGTGATTTCGGGGGGGTCAAATATGCTAACTGGGGCCGTACCTAATAGGGAGCTGCCCGGGTCCTGCTAGAGGTAGCAGCGTGTCACAAGTATGCGCCTGGCAGAG